>LM523222.1:2074-93909 GCA_000941615.1 Parastrongyloides trichosuri
GAATCCTGGATACTTGGGAACAACACATGTATAATTAATAAAATATTAATTATGATAGAACGGTCAACAAAATTGTGGCTTGTTTTATTTATATTATTTTCGCAGTACCAGGAATTTCTTAAAAATGAGCAACTAATAGAGAGTGTAGCAATAAGAGATAATTTTATTATAAAAAATTTCTTTAAACATTCTCTTATTTTAATTACGATAATAAGCGTTTCAATAATAATAATAATGCTACCTAATTACGGAGCATTTAAAATTATATTACAAACATTTTTTATTGGTACAATTAAAGTAGAGATAAAGCAAATTAAATGTGGTATTTCTGTTTCCAATTATTACTTTAGTATTGTCTATGGATATTCATTTATAATTGAATTTTTAATTCCAAGTATACTATGTATAATCATATTATCAAAATGGATTACTGAAGTGAAAGATTGTGATAACAACGAAAATGGAATCTTATACAAGCCAATAATATTACCTATTATTGTATTTTTTCTTTTATCATTTATTATTTTCCTCCCGCATTGGCTTGTTATTTTTTTTTAAAATTTTTGGTTATGTAAGATTATTTTAACAAATATCTGTATATATTATTATTTTAAATTTTTTGTAGGATTTAGTTGGAGATACTTTTGCTGAATATATAATATGGTTTTTTGATGAAATAGCTAATGTAAATATGACATTATCACCAGCAATATCCTGGTTACCATTAATGTGTTTATCAAGACAGTTATACAAACATGATAAACAAGAAGAAAATAATCAAAATTCATACTCAAAAAATGTATCTAACACAATTGTGAACACAAAATTGTATATAAAATCAAAGAAGAGATAAACCAATATATTTTATATTATATTTTTGATAAAGAACTTCAATTTTTTCAAGTAGTATAAATAGCAATATATAAATAATTGAGTTTCAGCAAATTTAAGTAAATATTTTTATAATAAAAAATAAAATATACATTTAGTTTTATCAGTAAAAAATCGGTAAATCCTTGACACTTTTAATGTTTTTTTCTTATCTCAACTTAGCACTAAAAAGAAAAGTATCAAAAAATTATGTATACGCAAATTATAAAACATTTACATGCCAAGTTAAATTAGTTGGGTATAGTTTCAAAAGACAATTACAATAAGGTTAAATTGATTTTTTTGGTCAATCGAAAATTCATTTGGAAAGCATTAATAAGTTGATATTACTAAAAATATCCCTTTTGTTACATTAAAACGATAACTATATATTCTCTGTTCTTATTTAATGTATCAAACTATTGGAATAATATAAAAAATAACGTCTTTTCAAATAATTATTATGTTAATAAACGCATTTGATTAAAGGCATTTGTTTATATGTACTTCTATATATTGATAGTCATCATTTTATATAACTCTCCTCTTCTTACGTGTGATATATCTAATGTCAAAATTTTTATTTTTTTTAATATATACCCATGTTTTATATATCTTATAATACACAATTACTTACAATAACATAAAATAACGCATATAATAAGATACATAATAGTCAGAAGTTTCATCATTTATTACTATTTTATACACAAAATTTATAATGTTTAATTATTATGCAATTTTATTTTTTTGTTAAAATATATATTATTTCACATTTTTAATTAATTTTTTATAATCCTCATTTTGTTGCAAGTTTCAATACTTTTTCTTTGTTTAATAAAAACTTACTATTATTTTTTTAGTCAAAACCAAACAATATTATGGATTTCTATTGACCTATAGCAGGTAAAAAAAAATAACATTGAATATTTGGAAGAACAACTCGAAATATATCGTAATAGTCCCGATTGTACAATCAAGGAGATTGTAAGAAAGGAAAAAGTTATTGAAAAATTAAAAGTCCAACTTGAGCTACTTATTGAAGCTAAAGGTGTTAAGAAATTTGCCTGTACTTTTTGTGGTCAACGTTTTATTTTGAATGACGACAGAATAAGCCATGAAGATTATTGGTGCGAAGATGTTCCAGAGTACAGCTAAATTTTTATCATGTTTTGATGTTTAAAAGTTTATAATAAACAAATTATCATTTCAATTTTTTATTAATAATTATTCGTCCATTGTATCTTTATTCCAAATGTATTAATATTCACTCCTTAATGTATTATTTGCGACTTTCATTCTTAAAACATTAATATGTTCATTGTAGAAATGGGCCGTAGTTTACTTTATTTAACAATTTGTAAAATCAAAATTCGTTGTTATTGATATAATTTTATGATTTAAAATGTTTTTTACATGTCAATTAAATTTATGTATTGAATCATAAAATATATTTGCACTTTTCTACTAGGCAAAAATAAATGTACCCCCTCTTAAAAATGCTGGAATTGCCTCTGATACATACATTTTGCTTGATTATTATATCATTAAAAATACAAAAGAATCATATAATTTATTTTAAAAGAAAATAAATTTAAGAAAAATAATTAAGAAAATTTATTGTTTAGATAAATCATCAGTTAAAAGTTTAAATACTATAAATATACAAAATGAAATTTGAGTTTACTTTACAACTATAATACAAATATGTTCACATTCTTATCAATCAAAAATTATTTCGTCATCTTCACAATATTTTGTAACAGAACATTCATCTAGAAAACAATTTAATTCTTGTAGGCAATCATCAATGTCTATTATATTGTCAATGTCCATTTTTAGTATAATAAAAAAAGCTGTTGTATAGATTAAAGTTGGTATGAAATATCTTTTAGTTAAGGAATATAGAAATTTACTTCTAAACCTGTAAATATATTTTATTAACATTAAATTATAATCTAATAAATTTTTAAAACTTTTTTTATTTTTTATACAATGTCCCCTTTAAAAAAATAAAAATGATTTTTTAGTCATCGTGCTGCTATTTATAGTTTAATTTTATTGATTATTACAATGCTCATAACTAAGCTCACTTTAATGTTAGTCTATGTTTGAATTTTGAAATTGTTATTATATAAATTTTTCATACATAAATGACTTAATAAAAAAATGATTTAATTTAGTATCAAAAATAAAAGTAAAAAATAAGATGAATAATGAAAAATAATAATAAAAAAATTCAAATTTTCATATTAATATGTTTTATAATTGAAATACCATCATTAATAAACTTTTGATGGATTGTTAATTAAGAGTCAGCAACTTTTTGATGGACAGTTACTAACATCCATTTTTTTGATGTAATTTCATTTTGAATAGATATATCTTGATGAACTTTTTTAGCTCCATCATGAACTGCATCTGTAACAGATTTATGAAAATATGGAATTAAAGCAAGCTTATTTAATTTTTGAATTTTTTCTTCTTCAGTTGTGTAAGATTCAAGAAGGAACATGTTTGCGTATTTATCTGCTACATTCTTGAATGTTGAGTAGAAAGAAAAATCATGATGAGATAAGTAATCAACTGATAAGAAGTTGGTAATCTCATATTTTCTTTTAGCGACATAATCTAAGGCATAAAAAATATTATCCTTAGTGTAAGTGAAGAAATATTGCTTGTTTTTTCTTTCATTAGCTGCAGTTAAGGAACAACGGAAAAGTTCTGGATCACATTCATTTGTCCAGATATCTTCATATACATTTGGTACAATGGAAAATGGTCCAACTCTCATGTACCATGGATTTTCAGATGATTGATAAACAAATACGCATCCTTGATTTCTGTTATGTTCTTGAGAAATGTAATTTCTTAATTCTTTTGTGAAAATCTCATCAGCAAAGTAAGTTTTAACATTGTCAATAATAGAATCTCTCTCTTTTTGAGATTCAACCCAATCATTGGCAAAAAGTTGTTTTAATGAATCTTCATCTAAAACAATATCAGAATCATCAGCTTGAACTTTCTTGGCAATCAATTGAACTTGTCTCCAGTTGTTACCACATTCAATATAAGTTGGAATTGATCCACAAGCTTCAATGACAAATTTCCATTTTTTGCCATCATTATCAACAAATCTAACAGCTTCAATAAGCTTTATATAAACGGAAGAGAATCTGTAAGCTGTTGGATTAGTATTTACAGCAGCATGAAGAGAAGTCTCTTTTTTGTTAGCAACTCTTCCAGTAGAAGGTTCAGAGCATGATTCACGAAGTTTAAAGTAACCATTATTTTCAGCCCATTTAAGAGCATTAAGAGAAAATTTGATACATTCAATATTATTGAAATACATAAATAACCAATTGGTAAAAACAAGGAAGAAACTTTTCTCAGGATATGAGAGATGTGTAGCATCAGCAGTAGTGACTTCCATTTCTTTTCCAGCTCTTTCAGCATTTTCCTTAAGTAGATGTAATTTTCTTACATATTCTGGAATGAAATCAGAAGCTGATATTTTTTGAGCTCTTACAGCTAACTCAGCAGTAAAACGTCTACAAAAAATAATCATATGCTTTTCAATTTTCAATTTTAAAACTTACCCAATTCCTGCTCCAGCATCTAGAGCACTTTTTCCAGTTAAATCAGGAAGAATAACGCAAACGTCTTCTCTATCACTTTCTTCAAATAAAACAGCATTTGCATTAAGCATCATACCGTTAATATTATCAGCACCATTAAATTGTTTCCAATAAGCAAGAAATTCTTGTCTATCGTTTTCTTGCTCCATGCTTTAACACGTAAATGATTTTTGCTTCAAATTTATCTAAAATATATATATCTTTAGTAGAAAGAAATTAATTGATTTGTTAACTAATTTTAATAAAGAAAATGCTCATATTTAAACATAAATGTTAGTATTTTTATAAAACTATAAACTTTGCAGAGATATGTTTAAAGATATATCTCATTATAAACGATACAAAAGTAATATTTAAAACAAAATATATAAATATTTTGATTAAAAATAAACTATCTATTTTAAAATTTGAACAACATTAAAACTATTATTTATTTTAAATAGTAAAAAAAATCAAAATTTTTAAATGTTATATTTAAATTTGATATTAATAACTAAAATATTATATTTTAGTTTGATGTTTAATAACAAAAAAAAATTGTATTTTGAGATTCATTATTATTATAATAAATGACACGTTTTACTCAAAAAAAGTTATTTAAAACTATATATAAATATTATACTATAATCATTGGACAACATTGTTACCAAAAAAATGAATATAACTAGGATGAAATATGTAAAATGGAAAGAATAGAAGAATGGAAAGAGATATTATATTATTGTGAGAGCACTACAAATATATACTAATAAAATGTATATTTATATTTTAGAAAACAAGAAAAACAAAATATTTTATTGTGGATAAACATCTAAATGATAATCTACATTTAAAATAAAATAAGAAAATAACAGGTATCTTCATTTCAAAAATTCAATCTTAATATATACATATAAGTAAAATTTATAGAAATATTTGATTTTATATATATAGTAGTTTTTTGATTAGATACATTTAAAAATAAAGTTTTAACTTTTAAAAGTATCATTTTTACAATTTTTATTGTTTTTATCATTAAGTAAAAAGTTATAAGTATATAAGTAGTTTAAAATAATAAAAAATTGATTATGTTAAAAGATTTGTTATCTTTATAACTATTTTTTTGTTCTATTAATAAAATAATATGAGGAAATAAGAGGTGTAATAAAAATGTATATCAAATAATTTATAACAAATTATTAAAATGATAAAAGTCTTTGCCATACTCATAATTTGATAAAAAGAAGTCTTCCAATGAAATAAGTGGGAATTTTCCGTGTGGAGTGTAATAAAAGATTATTAATATTAACCTAAACATGATACTGTTTTTCATTTATAAATTTATTAACTTTTTAATTATACTTAAAAGTGATGATAAGTTAAATATCGTAGAAGATAAAAGATATAATATTTTTTTATTGTTAAATACCTAAAGATAAGAATATATATTGAAAGTTTTTAATGATCTATATTAATAATTGTGATAATGATAATATTGTAAATATTATATTATACTTTTTAGGATGTAGAAGAAAATGTCTATATAAAATTTATAAGAATGACAATATACTAAAGTATTAGCAAAAAAGAATATAAATAGCACGCCATTTTTATTTGTTACCATTATTAATATGCTTTATCCTTTACAAAAGTTTTTAAAAAACGTAACACAATAAAGAATTTATAAAAATTGAACAAAGAGAATCATTGGAAAATTCATTACACTTAGTAACGAATATTTTTTAAATAAATAAATTATAAGTAAAATGTGTTCTTTGTCAATGAATTACATTAAGACAAATTTTAACATTTAAAGAAACGTTGTTCTTTCTTATTTTACGTTGACAAATCATATTATTTTATTGGCAACTAACCTTAAATTGTTTTTAAATAGAAGGCGCATCAACAAAAAAGGAGTTAACTACACATATTATCTTAAGGATATAGCTTTATATATTATTTATCTATCAAATTAATGATAAAAATTAGCCGATTATTGATATAAAAATTATTAAAAAAATGAATAAAACTATATTTATTAATATTTTAATAAAATAATAGATTTTTATTTTTAAATGTAAAGAAGTATTACATATAATCTGGCTAATTCTTATCACGAGTAAAAATTTTAATTTTTTCAACAATATTTTTAATAAAAATAAATATTAAAAAAATAATGTATTATTAAAAGAAAGGACAAAATACTTTAAAATAATATAAATTAAATGTTTTGTAAAATAAATCATTACATTATTAATTATATCTAATTATTGATAGTATATTTATAAGAAATGAAGTTAGCTAGTTTAACCTAAATAACATTATTTATAAGAAGACACTTTTTATTATAAGAAAGCCAAATGAATAATAGTTTTATCATAATACAAATAAGAACGTCTAACTTTAGATAATAACAATAATACGATTAGTCATGTTTATAATTGTCGAATAGTAGATACTTTTTATATTAAAAATTATTATATAAAAGTTTAATTAATTGTAAGTAAAAAAAAAAACAATTTTTTATCTAAATATGTATTAATTTAAATATTCAGACAAAAGGCATGATAACACATTCATAAAACTTAAATATTATTACCCTACTATAATAATAATATTTTTTTCATTTTATTATTAACATAATAAATTAAAGTTTAATCATAAGACTTTTATCGCTTTCAACATATATTTTGATAAAATTTATTTATATTTTTTGGATTAAAGTTAACATTTTGAAAAAATTATAGATTTTAACATAAATAAAAAATTGTTTTAAAAGTTTATTTGTAATGTAGTTTATGATAAAATTTAATATTAAAAAAAAGGTAAAAAGTCGTACACAATTTTTTCTGATTCAATACTTCATAGATAAATTTATTTTGGTATATATATATTTAATCATGATAAGAATACATATTGTTCTCACATTTAGATTCATTTTCAACTTAATGTATAAGTTATCTTGTAATTTAATAAAAATATAGATTTATAGATTAATATTATTGTTAAGGCAAGTCAATAAGCTTTCTTATTTATTAAAATCTGGCATTATTTGTTTCATCATCAGATAATGTGCCATCTTCATCGTCACTTGGTTCTATCTTTATAGCAATATCCTTTTTAGATTCACTAAATTAAATATTAATAATACTAACAATAGTAAACTTACGTTATGTTTTTATAAGTTGTATTGTATGAAGATTGAGATCGATTTTTACGTGATAAAGTTAGCTCTTTAATTTTACTATCTGGATCATCAGATTTGTCCAATGGAGTTGAATTTAACCTTATTAGGTTTGGTTTAGATGAAACACTTAATTTCTTCACAATATCATGCAAACATGGATCTGAATTGGTTCTTACTAAAGTGGTTTTTCTTCTAACAAGTTGAGGTTTTTCTTCTGGATGATCAGTTACAAGAATTTCTGGAAGGACTGCAGATTGAATATTTTCTTCTTTATTTTCTTTTATATTATAATTAACATCTCCATTATGACTTGCTGTATCCACATATATTCCTGGGGATGAAGGAAATAGTGTACCTTGTTGAATACGTTCAATGGCATATCTAATATCGCGCAAAGCAACAACTCCAACTAATCGTCCACATTTAGTTACATATGCTCTATTTAAACCTAGAAGATTAAATAATGAATGTACTTTAAATAATGATGTTGCTTCAACTAGTTGAAATGGAGCTGGATCTATACCAATATTATTCATATCAATTTCTTGACTCAATTGTTGGTCTTCCCATTCTTTCCTTTCATCACCAAATAAATCATATTCTTTATCATCATAATCTTGATTTCTTAATACTTCTATTCCTTTTCTTTGAATACTTCTTAATGCTCCAGAAATTGTATTATAAGCATCCCTAGCTGAATTAAAGGTAAAAATATTTAAACTATTTTTTCTTGATTCAGAAGAATTAGAATGATCTATAGAAAGATGGGATACACTCAATTGATCAGCAGATCCAAAAGCTCTAGGTGTAATGCTTCCTTCAATATTTGCATCATTTTTACTTTTATCAGTGTCTTCATCATCTGTATGTTCTTTATCAATACTAAATTCAGGAGCTGATTTAACAGACATTTTTTTACCATAACCAACATAAAGTTTAGATTCAGAACCTGAAGTTACTTTAGTTGGTGAATTAGAAACTTGTAGAAAATCGACATCTTTATTACTATCACTGGTAGTTACAGGCGTCACTGTAAAACGACTCTTGGAACAATTTAATGTTTCTGGCGTTTTTGATTGTGGTTTTGTATCAAGAGGTAAATCATCAATTGCATAATCAGAAGCTGAATTAGATTTACCAATAGTTCCATATTTTTCAAACTCTTTTTGTTTCTTAAATAAACGTTTTTGTGTACCAGAAATTGTTGAAATTGTACGTAACTTTCTTTTGTATGGTAATGTAGGATCAAATGATATATCCATAATTGAACATCTAACATCTTGAGCCAACTCTTTAGTACTTTTCATTCTTCTAGCAGCTTCAAACTTTTCTTGTTGAATTCTACTGTTAGCTTCAATTCTTCTTGCTTTTGCTCCTACATGATTTTCCAAAGCATCGAATAAAGTTTGCCTATTACAAGAACCTAGTAAAATTAATGATTCTTTTCCATCAACAATAGGAAAAGATTTTAATTTGGGATAATTAATTAATATATCTTGTATATCTCTAAAATTGCACAATTGTGTTAAATAAGCAACTTTTTTAATCATAAATTGTTGAACCATAATTCCGTGGAAATATGATGAAGTCGATGGGATATCTGGTAGATATGGCAAATTTTTTGCTTCAATAATACTATCATAAATGGATGGTTGAAGATAAGCACAAATTGCATTAGATATAAGTACTGCTATCATGACTGGAAGAATGTACATTAATTGTCCTGTCAATTCAAATACAATAACGGCTACAGAAACAGTATGCGTTACACCACCACAAAAAGCTGCTGCACCTACAACAGCATAAACGCCAGGGTAAATTAAAATATCACCACTTCCATCAATACCTAATGGGAACCATAAAGCCATCAATTCACCAACAAATCTACCAAAGGACGCACCGATAACAAAAACAGGCATAAAAATACCTGATGGAATTGGAATTGTAGAGGCTAAGGCCGAAAGAAAAAACTAAAATTACGAATAGTGCCACAAAACAATATAAAAAAACTTACATAAGAAACTTGATAAGCAATGAGAACTAAAAAAACGTTATGTTGCAAGTTTTTACCCTGCCAACTTTGCATAAATTCAAAACCACAATAATTTGTAGCATTGTGATCAGCTATATATGTACAATTACTAAAAAATTCCCTCAATCCTACAGAGAATTTTTTTTCACCTGCAATAAATTGCCCGTACCCTTTAGGGAAAGTTATTGTTGAGATAAGGAATGATATAATAATTGGATATATCCAATAATGTTTAGCGAGAAATCCTTTTGAATATGTATTTAGATGTCGAACCATACGGACAAGTTTTCGTTGAAGAACAATAAATAAAGCAGCAAAAAGTCCTGCTATTACACCAATTATTGCAAAAATTAACATTTCTATTGGAACAAAAGCATCTCTAGGAAAACTAGTTTGAAAGAATGCTACAACAGTAAGTTGTGTATCTGAAAGGACAACTCTTAATATTCTAAATAATGTTGCTGAACATGCTGCAGCAAAGAATCCTCTCCAATAATTACGTACAGCAAAATAAACTGAGGTTACTTCAATAGAAAATAATACCCCACCAACTGGAGCTGAGAAAGTACATGCTACACCGACAGCACATCCTGCAGCTAACATTTCAGTTCTTCGAGATTCATTTGAATATACTGAATTTTTGTTGTGAACACATTTACTTAAAATACTTGCTAGAACAGATGCTACATGTACAAATGGACCTTCTTTACCTATTGGTAATCCAGAACCAAGAGATAATGTTAAACCAATCATTTTTGATAACAATGTTCTTTTACTTAAATATTCTTTTAAGTAAACACCTCGAAGAATTGTTTTCATTTCTGGAATACCACTACCAATAGCTTGAGGACCAAGGTAATGAACGATGATGGCACAGGTAGTTGTGATTACAATACAATAACCAACCCAAACAAAGTAAGTACAAAACAACGCTTGAATTTGTGTGATACCTGCAGTGTTCTCAACAGCATTTAATAAATTGATATGCCCTTTTTGTAATAATTCTATTAAAGTATCCATGACAAATGAACATATAGCCATAACAAAACCAAGAATTGCCAAATACATCCAATCATCAAAAAGAAATCGTATTAAATTACGTTTAACTAAAAAAGTGATTGCATTTAAGATGTATATAAAACATACATTTTGTAAAATTACTGACAACCTTTGGTGCTGAAATAGTGGCTGATTTTCTCCTTCTACTATTTCTTTTAAAATTATTATCATCACAAGCTTCCAAAATATTTGTTATTGATGATGATTTATCTTTACCAAATTCATTTTTATTAGCCCATTGTATAGATTTAGCTGATAAACCAGGAACTTGTGTTAAAGCATCTTTGCGAATTCCAAAAGGCATTTCTTCACTGTGGTATCTTCCAAATACCTATAAAGAATAGAATAATGTTGTTAATAAGGAAAAGAATTTCTTTTTTAATATTTTAAAAATTCATCAAAAATTTTATTATTTCTGATTACAATTCTTTTAACTTGTTTTATATGTAATAATAATTGTAATAGATGTTATTTTATTTTAACAATCTAATATTTTGATGTATAATTTGGAAAAAGATAAAATTTGAAATAGGTACCAGAAAGTTTAATTAAAATTATTTCTAGTATTTAATATTTATAAAAGAAGAGGTACAATTTGTTAATAATTGTGGTAATCTTTATAGTACTATATATAATATAAAATTTAGGTAGAAAATATAGTTTTGAAAAATGGTATGAAATTAATTAGCCTAAATAGTAACTATATCTTATAAAAAATTTGTAAGTATTAATCAAAAATAAAAAAAGTTAATGATATTAAGAGATAAACAATCCTCAAATCACATCCGGAATGTTTATTATGCGTTTTATTTAATGTACATTAAGTAAAGAAGGGTAAAAATGAAATCATCAAAAATAGATAAGGATTGTGTATCTTTCGGGATGGAAAAGACATCATTGTAGCCCTTTAAGTTATTTTGTACGCACAAACATTCTCGGTCTCGACATTATGTCCAGTAATAATAAGAAGGGTTTAAACATGATACAAGAAAAGTATATTTATAAAAAAAGGTAATCCTCAAATTAATCAGCTTTTTTATATTTTAAAATATAAAAAGTTTTAATGTTATTATTGTACTAAAATATATATGTGTTATGTGTATAAGAATTATTTTAATAATAATATATGTATAATATTTAAAATATTTTAACTTTAACCTTTTTTTTTATTAATAATATACAAGTTAGTAGTACTTCTTTCCCTCAAGTTTAAGATCAAAGTATTTCCTTATTGCTGGTACATTTTGTTTGGAGTTGAAAACTAATAATAATAATATTTATTACAAACATTTCTTATATCAATATAATAACATTATTAAGAAGGTATCAAATTTAAAAAGTTTTTTTTAATCATTTTTGTTATTTTTATAATTTTATATCTTTTTAATCTAATAAAGAACTTTTTATTTTTTAATACTTCCTTCAAGAAAAGTTTGAAAAGAAATATATAGATGTCATAAAAAATTCAATAATATTGTGTTCATAATAATGATATATTATAAAGTGTGTTAATGTAGCTTGTCTAACAATAAGTTTTCTTTTCAAATTATTAAAGTTCATTGGAGGTTATAGGGAAGTAATTGTATTTGAAATGTATTAATAATAAAAAAAAAAAACTTACCACAGTCTTTTCGTAATGATAATCCGTTCCCAATCCTGGGGGTGAATTAATTTTAGATTGTGAAGACATCTTATCGATAGATTTATTCGTCATTGACAGAGGAGGAATTTCTAGGTTCTCAAAGGCAACAATTTGAGATGGAATACTTGGAACTGTCTTTAATAGTGTAGCAGTTGGTGAGTCTTCATCATCATCAACATCCTCCTCTCCTTCATCCTCCAGATTGGGTGTGTTCATAAGCAATCTTTTTCGTAACTCGTTTTCGGAGGTAAACTTTTTAGACATTCTATTTTTGTGTTAAATAATATAAAAAAGAACTGTCAATGAGTTAAAAAAACCTTTTTAATCACTAAAATCTTCCTTTCTTCTGCAAACAAATTTAATATCAATTTCATTGACAAAAACAATATAATATTGTTAATTAAAAAAAAGAAAAATTTTAAAATGTAAATATTAATTTTTTAGAAATCAAAATAGTATTAGATGGTTGAAAAATTTTAATAAACAGAAAAGGCATTGTCATACAATATCAATACATATATCATTAATTACCATTGATCTTTTAAATATTATTTTCAATTTTGTTTTCTCTTAATTCAATAACATTAAATCTATATTATCATTTAATATTTTTTTTTCATTGAAATAAAGATAATAAAGTTCTTTTGTTGTGCTGTTAAGGAAAATCAACAATTAATTATTGGATAATAATTTTTATTAAATTGTATTTTATCGTTACAGTTATATTTAACTTTAAGATAAGTACTCTTTTTTATATAAAATCAATTCCATTCAATTAGACATAAAATTAGGAAAAAAAAAAGTTATCTTATTTTTGTAAATGAGTAATGACATCACCATAATAATGTTTGGAGATGTGTATGTTTAATGTTAATTAGTTGTGTAATACTTGTTAATAATCAGCTTTATGTATTAAAGTCAAAAAAAAGGTAGTTAATTTTATCTTTTTCATAATATGTATGAAAAATTGTTTTTGAGGCTAAGATGATAAGAGAAAAATAATCAAAAGGGGAATCGTAACGTTAAATACTATAATAAAGGAAAAGAGAAGTACATATATATTAATATATAAAAAATAAAAGATCAAAATATTATATATTTTCAGTTGATAAGGATGATATAAAAATAAATTTTATTAATTTAGTCATAATTATCTGTACAAATATAGGTTGTTAATGGAGAAAGATTAAATGATGTGAGAAAATCATGAAATAAGCAATATTTTATAATGATAATAAATTAAATGAAAAATATATAGCGATAATTTAATATCTTAGATTTATAATCTTAGAATAATTGATCATTTTGCATGTTTAAGATTAAAATGACTAATAAAAGTATGATTCATTTTATTAAAAGTGCATGGATAACATGTATAAAGTGTTTAATGAATGCTAAAGAAAGTTAGAACCACACTTTGTCAATTGGAGATGATTTAACTTACACATTGATCTATACATGATAAATGTTTAATGTTTTCTTTTTTGGCTCAACATCAGTAAATTAAGATATTTGACAATTAAAAATAGTGATCATCTAAAGTTATACCAATAAAAAATGGTGTTTGTTAATAATAACATTTAAAATGGTTATTTTTCATTCAATAGGAGTTGTGACAAAAATTTCATTAAATGGCTAATAGTTTTTTTAATGGAGCATTAAACGTTTAAAGATTACCAGATCAAAAAATTTCTAATGTCATTACAATAATAAAATATATTTAGAATATTAGAATTTAAAACAAATTTTATGATCAACGTTTATCTATAACCTTTCTGTATAAGTAAAAATAACTTTGGGTATTTAATTTTAGAAAATTAAAATGCTATTTTATAATATATTATATAGGGTAATGGAAACAATAAAAATGTTACAACTTTCATGCTTCCGTTCAAGGATAATGTTAAAAATTTTTAAATTAAATTATTAACTTTGATAGATATGCAATTAATTGATATGAAGTGATATAATAAAAAAAAATTCTAATTACTAAATTAACATCTTTATACAATATTTGTATATAAATAATCTAAGTTATTTAATCTCAAATACAAAAAAAAGAAAATATCGTAAATAATGAAATATTAATTATCAATTTATTATTTTTTTTATATAAATATTATTCTTTAACAATAAGTACTTTTTAAAGAATAAGTCATATAAAATAATTTTAATATATGATAAAATATTTCTATTTTTATTTGTACGTTTTTACAACTTATGAAAGTTGCAAGTATAAGTAATAAAAATTTTGTGATCAATTCCCATTAATAATTAAAAATAATTAAATGAATATATGTGTATATAATTAACAATCTTGCAAAAATAATTAATAAAAATTTTAATACAAGACTAATAATCATTTATAAAACAATAAAATTCTCGTTAAAAAAAATCACATATATACAAAATTTCTTCAATAAATCATATATTTGTAATTTTTAAAAATTATTGTTTGTGGAGGATTATAAAAGATTCGCCAATAAAAATTACAAACTTTCATTTTTAACAAATGAAGGTGGAAAAGAGTTGATAATGTAATTTTTGAGAAACTTTACTTATCTTAATCTAAAATTGAAGAGTCATTGTATATTATTATATTTATCAAGAGCCCCTAACATCCACTTATGAATGATAAACTAATTTTTTTTATATCACTTTAAATAAAATGTATTAATAGTTAATATTATTTTTGAACTCTTTTTTTCATGGTTTATCTTTCTTAATTTTTATTAATACTTCAATTTTTTACTGTTATCTTCTCTCTCAATTATCATTTATATTATCTTTCAATTAGAAATATTTTTAAAAATATAGAAATATTTTTATAAAACAATTTTGTAATTTAAATGATAATAATAAAATCAAATTAGTTTAATTTTTTAAAAATATAAACTATCCCAATCACACATCATACATTTTAAGATAATTTAGAAAACATCATAGTATATGTAATTAGAATAGGAAGTAGTTTAAAACATTGTTTAACAATTGTGTCATGATTGCTATCTTAATAATTACATAAAAAATTAAATATTTCTTTTTTTCTTCCTTCCATGATGTAATATACGACATAAATTAAAATTAGACAGGATGAATCTATAAATATACTATATAACTTATAAAGTTATATCATACTTTGAAACATCTTTTTACTTTACATGATAATGATTTATATTATTCATTTATTTTTATGCTTCAAGAAAATCATGACATATTAATTTAAACGATGTAATTTATTAAATATAAAATAAACAAAATTAGAAGTAGTAATATATGCGTTGTATTATATATAATATAAATGACAAAAATTGTCTTCTTTATAAATAACTTTAAAATATTTAATAAATGTAAAAAATGTAGCTTTTTAATGTAGTTGAAGATATAAAAATTATATATTAGAATAAAATGGAGAGAAAACATAAGAGAGATGATGAATTTCTTGATTTTAGCTGTGAAAACCCGGTATATATTGGGACAAGCACAAAATCATTAAAACTTTAGTTGATTAAAGAATGATATAATGATAGTATATTTTTGTTTCACTTTTTGAGTTGTAAATCGTTAGTTGTATATATAATAATAAGTGATGATTTACTTCTTCAGAATACGGTGTCTAATTTTCAAACAGATGTTGTATAAGATCCATATATTTCTGTTGTCTTATTCATTCTTCTATAAAGAACATTAAAATATATAAGTTATAAGTAGAAAAAAGAAATATCTTCAAATACATATTTTGTGTGTTTGTGTAAGTTCAAGTATTAAAAATGGTTAATCTTTTTCAATTGTGAATATTTTAAAAATGAACGCATGTTTGTGCTAGTTTAGCTTGAACAAGAACATACCAGACATGACAGGTAGCGTATATAAATATATTAAAGATACGTGAGCAAACATTGATGAAGTAACAATTATTTAAAACAAAAAAAACATCCTTAACCTCTTCTCCATACATATACTTACACATTTGTAGGTTGATTCTCTGAAAGAAGTTTATTTCTCTCTGGTCCAACATTCTCGAGATCATCAGCCTGTGGTAATGGTTTGCTCATTTTTTTACCACAACAATGTGTTAAAATAAAAACTATTATTCCACAATGATAAGTTACATAAAAAACTAAATCTATAGTTGTAATAATAACAACCATTGAAAGTCCTGCTACAGCTAAAAACTTAGTCAAACTTCCCAAAGGCCATCTTGTAGGTGGAGAAGTTTGAAGAGATTCTGGAGTTTCAATTACTTTAAAATATGGTTCTGATGTTCCTTGTTCTGTTATAGTGATAATAGAAATTGTATATTCAATTTCTGGTCTTAATTGATCAAATGTTAATTTGTTATCACTTGTCTCTACGGTTATGTAATGTAAATCTTCTGGATTGTTATTATCAGTTTTAAGATTTCTTGTAGCATTAAAAGTTAATCTATATTTCAAACCATACCCTCCATTCAATTCAGCATCCTTCCAAATGAAATCACAATGATAATGACAATTGACTTCCATTTCTTCTACTGCTTCTGGTGGACTTGGTGGTTCCGTTTGGAATAAAAATATTGGGCCTAAAGGAGATATTCCAGCTAAATTAGTTCCTTCAACTCTTCCTTGATATGAAGTATTAGGTTTTAAATCTGAAATAATAATTGTTTCTGAAAAGTTCATATTTAATCTAATAGCATTTCTTCTCCAATCAAAGTCATCAAGATCTTCATATTTTCCTTCTTCATAATAGTAGATTGATAAAGTATCTGGTCTTCTTCCTGGATAAGCACCTGGATCAATATTACATGTAGCTTTTGTTGCACTAAGATCATCAGAACATGAAATAAATAATGCTTCTGGTGCTTCAAGAAGATAAACGTTGATTTCTTCTGATGGAACAGATTTTTTAAGTGAATTAGATGCCAGACATTTATAAGTACCAAAATGAACTTCTTTAGATTGAGTTCCATCAATTATTAAGTTACTAGTTAGACCTAAATCATTCTTAATAACTTTAACACCATCTGGATAAACAATATTTCCATTAAAATACCATTCAATCTCTGGTTTTGGCATACCATCAAATGAGCAAGACATCTTTATAACTTCATTCATAAACACTTTAATTTCTGTATTCTCTATTGGTTTTGGAATTGGAGCAAATTTGATATTAACATCTATATCTTTAACTGAGATTCCAGCAACGTTCTCAACACTGCATCTGTATTTACCAACGTTTGCCATTGTAATGTTTGTTATTGTCAATTTTATATAATTTTCACCCGTTGTTATATTATAACTTTCATTTTCCTCAATTTCCTAAACAATAAAAATTATAATTTAATTATTTATAGGTTGCCTTCCACCGGAAAAATATAATTATAGGGGGAGAAATAAAGTATAAATATATAATAATTACTTTTAAACTATATATTTACAAGATTAATTAAATAGTGATTGGAATGAATCTTTTAACAAATATACAATAAACGATAAAACTCTTTGGATGAGATTTGTAAAAGAAAAGATAAACAAATAGATAAGGATTATCTGGAGTCATGTATTAAGCTTTTGTTAAACTCTTATAAATATACTATTTTAAAATAGAGGTAAACATATGGTTCTATTGTTCCAATGGATAAAGGTACTAAGTAAAACATACCGTAAAGTTTAATTCACTTGATGAATCTTCTTCACTATCATCTTCTTCACTTTCATTAGCTAAAGATTCTTCATAAAACCATCTTGCTACTGCTGCACCTTCTGATTCATAATGACATTCCATTGTGACATTATCATCCTTCAAAGCTAAGATATCTGGTAATGTTTTGATTGTTGCTTTTCTAACAACTTTTACTTCAACTGAATCATTAACACTTCCCATTGCATTTGTAGCAATACATGTATACTTTCCTGAATCATCGATATCAATTGCATCAACAGTTAAAAGTCCCCCATCAACTTTAAATTTATCAGTGTTTTCAACCTTACTTTCTATTCCATTCTATAAATAAAGAAGATTTAATAGGATAATTTTGATGAACATATATATCTATAATTTATCCTCTCTTATCATTAAAGAATGAATAAATATATGTCATATTCGGGTTTGATGATATATGTTATGTAATCAAAACAATAAGAATATTCTTAATGATATTTTGTAGAGATAAGATATTATAATAATATTTAATTAACATACCTTTGTAACTCTCCATTCATAAGTAGGTTTTGGTTTACCAACAGCTTGACATTGGACGGCAAAATTTGATCCTTCAGAAGTTTCGGTAATATTGAAAGGTTCGAAAACTGTCATGGTTGGTCGTGCTAAAAATAATATAAGATTAGAAANAAATAATTATAGGGTATATCAAATAAAAATGATAAGATCATAAAAATAATAATAATACTTACCATATCCAATTACTTCAATAGACATTTTTTCAATTGTATTATGATAAGCAGCAACACATTCATATAATCCATTATCAACAGATGAGTCAAATTTGGGTATTACTAATATTTGTGATCCCTCCAAAAAGTCATAATTTCTTGGTGTCCCTAAAATAAATTGATAATTAATATTTTTTGAACCAAAAAGACATATGTTATTTTTGAATATATTAAATTTGAAACATTATATCTTATAATGGTTGAATAATTAAGATGCATTGTTAATTTTTCCTTTACTCCATATATTTGTAATTTTTGAAGAAGTTTGAATATATAATTATTAATAAGAAAGTATTAATAATTGTTAGAAATTGAGGGATGACAGTAAATTATTCATGACTCATCCTAACACTACAATTACAATAACCTGTTGAATAGTGTAACTTACTTAATTTTTTTTTATGACAAGAAGAGTTTTAATTTAATGGGATAATGTATATCGCGATAGGGTAGTGCAAACATCTGTCAACTGTGAACGCTTGTTATATCAATTTATTTAGTATAGTTCTAGTTAAACGTATACGTATGTTAATAATTTAAGAAGACATAATATACAATTATATTATTTGAGAAGAGGTATATGGAATATATACAATATGCATAAGAGGGATAAGAAAGCCGGAAGAGGATGCTAATTTGAATTAATGGGATTGTAACAAAAAGTTGTTGCGCATCTTCCAAGTTGTAATTAGAAGATTTTAAAATAATAAACGGATCATTAGGACATATTGTTTTACTATAAGATTAAAGGGTCAATTGGATGATTGTTACTCTTAATATTTTTGTATAAATTGTTTTTCTTTGATCTATTCCGAGATGGGAAGAGATTAAAATTAAACTTTTTATATAACAATCTCTTTTAATATTTGAATATGATTTTTAATGTGGAAAATATAAATATGTGGTGCAGTGTGAATTTATTATATTATTAGCTTAATTGAGGAGAAACGATATAATATGTGTGAAATGAAGCATATTTAAATTGGTATCAATTGGCTAATTATAGGGTAATGAATCTATGCGATATTTTATGATATAATTAAAAAAAANAAAAAAAATATAACCATTTTGTATAAAACTTAAATGGCATTAATAAATTTGATTTTATTCTCCCTTTTAAAACAAATAATATATTAAAAAAACTTACCTTCTTGAATAATTGTACCATTAAAGGTCCAATAAATATCATAATCATCATGGTTCTTAACGAGGCAACTAATATTAGCATTACTTCCTTCCTCAGGTGTTTGAAGAGGTTTAGGATCAATGAATTGTGGAGCATCAACAATATTTAATTCAATCTTTTCTGAAGTTTGTTCTTCACCATCAATATTGACAACACATTCATAGTAACCTGAATCTTCTCTCTTGACATTTGGTAAAATCAAAACAGAATAGTACTCTTCTGCATTCTTTATCTTTTTTGGTGTTTTCGTCTTTGAAATTGATTTTGATGATCCATCTTTATGGAATGATATATCTATTGTCTCTGGTGGTTCTTCAATATCAATAACGTTACATCGGATTGTATAAAAATTCCCTGTTGTAGCATGAGTATCAGAATACCCAACTTTTATTTTCCATCCTATAATTTCAATAAATAATTATATATACAATATTTTAGTGCAAGCTATTAGAATAGTTAATTTTAAATTCTATTCTTCTAGTACTATGAATCTACATCACCATTTTGTAATTTATTACACTTTTAAGGTTATTAATTTATTTATAAAGGTATATCTATTTATATTGTAGTAATTATGTTGTAAATTTACTCAATTATTTTTTTTTTATAAATCCTATTCATTCTTAAAAATCTATTTATCAAAAAATATCCTTGAATAAAAAATGTTATATATAATATATTTTTACAAGTTTGAGTCCTTGAAAAAATATTTAAAGAAAATTACTTTTAAAAAAGATAGATTGTTGTTTTGGGAACAAAATGTTATATAATATAAAAGATTTCATTCAAAAACTATTTCATGAAAAACCCCATGAGATTTGATATTTAGGATTATATAAATTTATGTTTTGTTAAAGTATAAGTTTTAGGTTCTATAATCTAATCTATTTTTACATGTATAACACATATCCTTTATACTTTAGAGCATAAATTAAAAAGCATTGTATGTATGTTGAAGAGTTGAGTGTTTTAAAAAATAAGTATAAAGTTTTTTTAATATTTTTATTCCTCTATATAAATGATTTAACGTTAAAGACTAGAAATGTTTATTATAGTATGATTTGTGAATGGGAATTATGATAAAGAAAAAATATATATTTTTGAGAAAAATTTAAAAACTTACCAAGTGAAAGAAGAGGTAATAAAAATAACAAAAGTGAACCCAAAAATTTGGAGGATAGAAACTTCATTATTGGTTAGTATCAAAGAAGTTATTTGATAATTAACAAATATTAATTTAATTATTCAGTTTGATTTGTTTTTTTGTAATTATCAATAAGAAATCTTCTAACAAATAAAAGATATAAACTTATATGTGATCTGAAACATTTGTAAATTAAATTATTATCTAGAATAGTAGTAAATTTGGTGTAACACTTAAAATCATAGGAAACACGGAAACATAAGATAACGGTACTTGAAAAAGTAAAGATTAGTTTATGCCTCTTTATAAAGAAGTAACCCATTCCAATACTTAATGATCAATCTAAAAGTTCAATTAAGTTAATGTCAAATGTTAACGGGGATAAGCTTAGTTAAAATAACAATGCTCTAACGACAAAAACGTTGATATGGAGTGGTAACTCTTAGAAACTGTTCAGCTTATATGATGTAAATATTTATACACTTGCGATATATAGATAGATATGTATATTTATATATTCATCTATAAATTGTTGTACTCTATGTATTTATTATTTCTAAAATTAAAAGAATCACGGCAAAAAGTAAAAGGAGAAAATTAAAAAATGTAAGATAAAATAAAGACATAATTCTTTTGTCATTTATTATATTATAATAATTTTGAAAAATGCCAATTTATGTGAAATGATAGTAAGATAATATTTGCTAAATATAAATAATTTTCTCCCATAAAAGAACGAATGAATCAAACCTCCTTTTTCTGACTTATGACTCCACCTAAATTTAGGATATCAAATCTGTACCTTAAAACAAAGATGGGAAGAGTGTATATATAATATGTTAATAAAATCAACAATTTATTCCTCATTATTGTGCAGATGACTGAATGAAGAATAAGATAATATAAATGAAGATGATATAGAGACATATAGTATTCATGAGCTATCTATGCCCAAAAACTTTATCAAAGGAAGAAGACCCTATTCTTTATTCTAGCAAATTTGTTTAAACATATCAATTAAAGTTGAGAAAAAGGTTATAAGATTATAATCAAATATAAAAGAAGACTATATACCAAAAAAATAAATCCCCTTAATTCACGTTATATAAAAGTGCATTCACTCAATTTTAATGATAATACTTTTTTCTCTTAAAATTTTAAATCATTTTCTTTTTTACCTTTCACACAGTATAAATTTATATAAAAAAATTAATAGCCTATCTTTTTGTTTCATAAAAATTTATATTCAAATAAAGAATATAAAAGATACATAAAAATTGTGTGTATAAAATCAAGTTAAATAAATGGTGATTAAAATTGCAACAATAAACATTAAAAAATAACAAGCTTATGATGAGAAAAAGTATATAGATAAATTTAATTGGTACTATAAAATGATAGGTATATCACGTAAGGTGTTGGTTACTCGTTGATTATATGATATATACATGAGAAATGTGATATCTTAGGAGAAGTGTAAAATGTTTCTAATAATAATATAAATTATAAATAAAGAGGGGGTAAATATATATGAGAATGATGAAAATGATAATTCTTTAGAAAAAAGTTATTTTTCTAAGAGGTTATATTACCTAACTATTCTCAACATGACCATTTTACTGTATGTGTATAAATGTGATTATAATAAAAAGAATAGTTAGCTTCTTGTAAATGGATAATATTCTCTTTTAACTTTTTGTTGAAATTACTTGTAATAATGAAAAGTTTTGATAATAGTATTACACAATAAATGAGAGAAATTATAATAATAATAATATAGTTAAAAGGAATAAAGACATAGGATGCTTTTGATGAAATATTAGATGACATTATTATATATTAAGTTGTGAAATTAAAGTTTTTGTAAAAAAGTGATTTAATTGTAAAGAGAGCCTTATTTTAATGATGAGAATACTATAAAGTCTGATTTGAAATTAATTTTACTATGATTCACACTTAAAACAAATTGTGGCTACTGATATATTAATTTATATTATATATGTAGTCTAAAGACATCAAAAAATTTTTTTACTATTACATTTGAATAGACGTTTTTGATTATTTTACAAGATGACAAAAGTTTTGTTAGGTTGCTTTAAGAGTGTTAGTCATATATATGTTACATTAATTTATTTGTAATTAAAGTTTTTTTGATAAATTAGAAAAAGGATGAAATAGTTATCATCTTTCATTGATAAAAGATTTAATTTAAAGAAAAATGTGAATATAAATAGAATAAAAAAAAATTATAGAAGAAAAGAAGGAATGATGAAAGGAAGAATTATGTTGTCGTAATGTTTTTATAAAAATCAAAGAGAGGAATATGGTTGACATGGTATTATATACAATATATAGTTATAAATATGAATAATAGTTACAAATCTTTATCTTTAAAGGATATATTTAAGATAAAGAATAAAAAAAAANAAAAAAAAAGATACCAGCAACTTGGTAGAAACAATGTTACAACAATTTTTGTTTAAAACAGCAAAAGTTTAAATCTTTTGATAAAAAGTTTCATTTAAAATAATGCCACTTATCAATGGTTTGGAGGGAAACATTGTTGTTTGGATATATGGTAAAAAAAAGTTTTATATGTTGAAAGAGAAAATATGTCTCTAAATAAATTGTTTCAAAAGTTGAAGCAAAAATAGATAAAGAAAAGATAAATGAAATGAACTAATATATAAGTTGGAGGATAAATAAAGTATTTCTTCTGGAAATTATACTTTGAATGTGAAAGCCACTTGTATCAAATATGGATGAAAAATATAGATAAAGAGAGTAAAAATTAACAAGTTGACTATAATATATACCAAACTAATAATAAAGTTTATTAAATTGTATATTATAAATTGATAACTGAAGATAGATATATCGTATATATTAAGATTCTTATGAAATAACTAAGATGGGGAAACCATACACAACATCAATATATTCAACAAAAATCGACGGGGGGTGATAAAAAGGTTAAGAATAATTTGTATTTAGAATGGAAATATATAATTATTGTTTGTTCTACCTCTGCTTAATATTTTTTAATCTTTACAAATATTACAAGTATTTCGCTATTGTGACATCTTTATACAAAAAAAGTGCAAAAATTTTATTAAAAAAACGATATTGTTTAATGAAATATTGTTAAGCAAAAAAATTAAAATAAAAGGTTAAATATGTCAAAAAGATCGTCTTTGTATATTTATTAAATAATTTTATGAAAAGAACACTATTAAAATAAGTTTACCTTTATTCTTAAGTAAAAGGATAAATCAAAATAATTCTTCTTCCTCTCTTTTCGCGATAAAGGTTAAAGCTAATAATAGAAAAAATTTTCAGTATTGTAATATTGATCATATTTAAAAAAATGAATTTTTTAATTTTAATTTATAAAAGATATTTGTTTAAGTAAGGATTATTATTACTTACAAAAGTGAAGATATGTAGAAAGTATAAAAATTATATTATTTTAAGAAATTCAATCAACAAAAATGTTTCTTTCTTTTCTTCCTAATGATAAATAAAATAAAAAAAATATATACTTATGTAGGAAAGATAAAAAAAAGTAATGATTTACAAGTACCATTCTTTTCTTGGAATGATTTTTGTAACAAAAATGATAATACTTATAAAATAGAGATCAGCTCTTGGTATAAGTTAAACCAATATATAATTATACACAACTACCTTTTAATTCTTTTGTCAGCTTTTTGTTTAATGTTAATCAACCTTATAAAATGACAACAGTAAAAATGACACACACAAAAATGTCCCCATAAGATAATACTTTAATATTTATTTATGTTTATTATAAAGCTCTCTGGTAATTAGAAGAAAAGTTTTATCAACTTAATGTATTAAAAGTTAAAATAAAAAGAAAATGATTAGATTTGGATGGAGTTAAGATGTAATTTTTGAAATGTTACCAAAACGATTAATGACATTAGAAATATATATATATATATATGTGTATATAATATATAATTTATTCTAATTGAAATTAAATTTTCAAACTTCTACCAAATATAATCCACAACCACAAATAGAATTTAAATATTTTTTTAATAAAAACAAGTACACTTTTAAAAGTTTTCATTTCGTCATAATATTTATAATTTTTCAAAAGAATACAAATAATGTCAATGATTTTTGAAGAATTATTAAAATAAGTCTTTTTTAAATTGTTTTATTAATTTATTTAAAAAGTTGATGAATATTTATAACTTTTTTTTTTAAAAAATTAAATATTAAAAATTTAGTAGGCACAAGTGTAATTTAAAAGGGGATATAGATTATTATAATAAAAATAGTCAAATCTCATTTCTGATAAATTTGCTTTATGTATAAATAAAATATCAAAGGATATGTGTGTTTTTCCATAGAGTGTAACTTATTTTAATATTATTTGGATATATATTAGAATAAATAATAAATTATTAATATTTTATTAAGTTTAATATTAATTTAATAGGCAGCCTTTTTATGGTTAGAAAAAAAAAGTTTTAACATTGTTGGAAAGAATATAAGAAAATTGTGAAAAGATTTATTATGTTCAACTAATTAAAAAGTTTTCCTTTTTCACAATAATATAGATAAAACAACATATTATTTTTCATGATATAATGAACTTTTGAGGAAATGATAATTATCATCCTTTTTAAGTTTACCAAGACAATGATATAAATGAATTGGATGAGATAAATTATTATATATACAGGGATAGATATTTATTTGAGGTATTGTTTCAAGTATTTAAGTATCATTATAAGTTGATTACTTCCACTCATCTTATCATGTTATTATATTTCTTATTATTTATTGTACTCAATTAAACTTCAATAAACTTCTATATCACCATCTTTGTATATATATTTTATTTGAAAAAGTTTAAAGAAATCACCTTATTATTGTTATAATAAATATATATATATGAAGGTTGCCTTAACATTTTTCTCTGTTTATTTGAATTATAAATAGATATAATAAAACATCAGTTTAAACCATAGGTAAACATATAATAATAATACTCAATCCACGTGGTAATAGATTTTTTTACATAATATTTCCTTTAAATTTTGATAAACAACCATTTTTATCAAGGTAAATCTTTTTTACTCTTCTTTCTATACTTAAAATATATTACATATAAATGTTATATTTTTCTTTAATTTTGATTGATAGATAATGTGAATGAATAAAACAATAATATTATCTAATCACGTCATTATTGAAATAATATTATTTTTTTTAAATATTAATGCATAATAAACATTTTTACAACTTAAATATTAAAGAATGTGATTTTTAAAATTTAATACATAAAAAAATTATGGCATTTTTTTTNTTTTTTTTATTAAAAAAATTTAATTTGATTTTTTAAAAAAAAAATTTAATATCTTTATTTCCTGTTATTTTATAGATGTACTGAATATAAATTTCAATTAATACAGTATCAACACTCTTTTGGTAGTTAAAAATTTGTTTGAAATAAAATAACAATAAAATTAACATAAACTATTTATTATATTTTCATTTAAAATCTATAAAATAATTAACTCTTAAGTCATCATTTAAAAAAGGCTCAAAAATAAACTAAACAAATAATTTCTATATTATATTAAAAAAATTTTTGTCTTCTTTTTCTTCAATAATAATTACGATACATTTTAAATAAAAGATTTAGTATTGAGTAGAGGCGAGAGAGAGGTGAATATAAAATTAAATAATATTTGAAATAGGTAGTTTGATAATAAAAAATAACATGTATATGATATCACCCCGTTATACAATTTGTTTTTGATTTTCCAATAATATATTATATAAGTAAAATGTTCGTAAAAATTAAAAAAATCTCCTCAATGTTAAATGTTTCCTTTCCTGACAATAAAAAGAAAATGTTTAAGGTTATTAAAATCTATTTATATATGTATTCCAAATAAAATGTTGATAAAACAAATTTCCACTTTCTCATTTTTTCATATTTTGTGTTTTGTTATTATAATATGACAAAAAAAAAAGATATATTCCTTCTTACACACACACACACACATATATATTAAATAATAAAAAAAATATATTTTGTAATTTTTTTCAAATTCTGGTTCTTAATCTTTTTATTTCAATTAAAAAATAGTAATGTTAAAAAATATTTGGTTGAAGGACCCGTAAAAAAACCAAGCCATTTTTTTGTTAGTTGTTAACTTATTTTTAATGAGACTATACCATTATTAAGACAATTGTAGATATAGTTAACCAGAAATAGTACATAATATTGAAGGAAACTCTTAATTTGCTTTAGATTATTTTGAGAATCTTCAAATGGGTTGTTTTTGCTTGTGTATGGTTTTAGATTAAATATTTAGTTGACGTTTCAATTGTTTAATTGTTAGTGTTAATTTTTTTTACGTCGGATTAATTATCAATTAAATATATAAATTTTGTTTAGCAGTCGTATAAACTTTAAAATTTCACAAAAATGACATCTTACCAATATGGTCTTTCATTAGTTAAGTTTTTCCATGCGGCAAAGTGAGTCCAATTCATCTGTTTAATATTATAAGCATCATCCGAAGAGTCATCATGATTAAGGGATGGAGTCCTATATTCATATTTTGATGAAGCCGAAGATGCAGATTTATTTATCGAATCAATGGAGTTTCTAGAATTACAATTATTTGCCAAAGGCTGCATTATATGGTTATATTTACTTTCCTCGGTTACAAGGCGATAATTTTTAGAATTATTTGAATCCCAATATTGTTGATTGTTACACTCGTAACATATACAAAACTCAATTGTGTCATACTATAAAAACAAATAATAAAAAATTATAATAAATTATCTATTTTAATTACTCTTACCTTAGTTTCGTCCTTTGGAATATCTGTTTCAAAACAGAAAGTATCATAAATCTTTGAATTTGAAGGTTGATATTTTGCAATAACATCATTGAAAGTTTTCCATTTATTTGTAGTAATACGAAGGAACACTTTCTTTTCAAAAGATAAGTTTACGACTTTAATTGTACCTGTCATTTTGTGACAGTGATTCTTAAGGACCACATTTTCTAAGGCAACTTTGTTAGTATCTAGTGATTCACGGAATTTGACATATTCACTTGCTGGTTGTTTAAAATCTAATGTCCATGAAGCTTTACTTTTTTCAGTATCTGAATTGTCAGAATCCCAAAATTCATCAGAATCGTCATTATTAGTTGTTTTGTATCTTTTCAAAATTGACGGAGAAAGTCGGGGTGGATAGTCTGATGGTTCTGTCATAACACGTATTGTATATAATTCTTTTCCCATTTCATCAGCAAATTTTACACATTTTTTATCAGAGGCAGTTGCAACTTCAAGAGTTGGAGAAGGTGATGAACAGGCCGTGTTACTGTTTTGAGCTAGAATTGTAGCTATTGATGATGAACTTGAATTATTATCAAGTTCCTTAAGTTTAGTGATTATTTGATCTTCCGTTATGTTAGTATTAAAGGCAATTGGTGTTCCATAATCACAATCTGATAACGATTGCTCTTCAGAAGAACTGATACCTGAGCTTGCTGCACTATCGCTATCATCATTACAATCAAAGTTATCCATTCCTTTATATGGACAATGAAGGCATGATTTTTTAACTTCTAATTCATCTAAAAAGTTGTTTTGGGACAATCTGATTAAACCATATTTGTTTAATCCTTCGGATTCACTTCTAGAGCGAGCCTAAAAATTATATGACATTTAATATAAATAAGTATAAAGAAAACTTACTTTAATCGGTTGAGGCATAGAATCACCAAAATTATTTCTTGAAAATGCACCGAGTCTGCGATAAAGTCCGCTTGATAATAAAGATGGTGATGAGGTAGGGGCAGAGTGTGCTACCTCAACATCGCTAGAATTTATATGATAGTCCAAAACATTATTGCTCATGCATTCCATATCTGAACCATTTACTAAAAGAAAAAGCATTAAACTTTTAGTTTATTATATAAGAAATTGATTTCATTTTCGATACGAAGCAATAAATTAGCATAATTATGTAACAAAGATAGATTATAAAGAAATTATATAGTAAGAAAGATGAGGGTTTGATTGAAATAATTTTAAAAAAAGCTTCTCTGGCTTTTTGTTGAGGTCAACAACATTAAGATTAATGGACAAGGGGTAACTATTAAATTATATAATAACTGCAGACCATTAGTGTCTTATCGATAAAAGATAGGTGTATCTTTAAAAAGTGTACATATATTTTAAAAATAATTAGATTGCCCTATGACATAAATATTATTAAAATAGATAAGATTTATATATATATATATATATTTAAGAGTAATATGTTATTATAAAAAATGTGGCTTTTTAATAGTATTACGTGCTAATGGAAAAAAAGATTAACTAAGTAACAATAAGAAGATGCATAAATTATGAAAATATATAAAAATAATATGTGTATGTTTCTTCAAAGCAAATAGTTACAAACACATACGAATGGCGTGGAACGTGACTTTTTGTTAATAAAAAGAAGTCATATATTATTAAACTAAATGATGAAATTTTTTCCAGTGTCTTTTGTGATACACCCATCATTAGTTTTGAATCTCCCAATATGTGTTTTCTGAAAAGTTGTGATGCGGGTGAAGAATATTAAAAAAATGATACCTATTGTTAGAAGGATGTCATTGTACCTTTTTAAAATAATAATTAAAAAGAGAAGAATGTAAAAGTTGTAGATGATAAATGTGTTAACAAAAAACTTTAATTAATAATAGCTCCTTTTTTGATATACTATCATATAAAGTTCGAAATAACAATTAGTAATTTTTTTATAAAAAAATATATTTACCTTGTTAAGATTTATATATTGTTTACAAGATTTATATATATACTGTAAAATATTATAAATTAGGGTAAGGAAAATAAATTTAATTGTACTAATAATTTTTAAATGTTTAAAATAAAAATTAAGATGATTGAAGATATACCAATTTTCCTTATCACGTAAAAATATGTGAAAATTTTGATTATTGTCAATGACAAGATATTTAAATGAATTATAATATATTTGTTTAAGAAATGATATTAAAAGCACATTCTTTATGTAGTATTTCCCCCTTTATAAATATTGGCTCTTAAATGATATCTATATTTTGTTTTATAAAAAGTGTCTTCCTACTGAAAGGATATAAATGTGTAATAAAATAAGGCCTCTAGAATCTGGTGGTATAGTAAGAGTCGTTGAAAGATTATCAAAAAGTAACAGGATTTAATAATTTAATGGATATATAATTTTTTTTTAAAATGTTTTAAAGCCTACCTATAAAACAACGAATGTCTTTGCAAACCATAGAGATTGAATTAATATATATATATATATTTTTTTTTTAGTTGATATAAGACAAATATAATTTGAAATATATAATAATAATAATATTCTTTCTGTATTTCAAAAATACAATCTGATGCAGATTAATAAATATCTAACAATATATATACAAGGTTAGTGTAAAAATAGATAAAAAAAGTCGTTGATACTTTAAATTAAAAGAAAAACAAAATTTATAGCAAGAGGATTCCCCCCATTGCAGGCGTGATAAGATGATAATATAGTTTCATTTTTAAAAGTAGTAAACACCTGGTATTTTTAACGACGTTTCTAACATTGGGAGTTGTATAAATATATTTTGGCACTAACCCTTTTTGTTGAAAAGTGTAGGTTATAAGAGTAGGACAGCCTATCAATCTCTAAATATTAAACTTGATAATGATCACAAGCCGTTCACGTGCATTAATTGAAGTATTTCATTAAAAATACATGAAAATCAGTTAAAGTTTGCAAAATTTATTAGCTTTAACTACATCTAGGAGAGGAAGATTGTTTTATTAAAACGGAGATCAGGTAATGAAAAATATTAAATTGAGTGCTTTAAAAATGATAAGAATTATGTCAATTAAAATATTTTTACTTCCATACTTATTATCATCAACGTGATGCAATAATTTAACAAAGATTCAGTATATATATTCTCGCAAATCATTTTGTCTATTAATACAAACTTAGTTTAAATGCACTACTACTAGATATATACATGTATAAGTGTTTCCGTACCGAGTATAATTAATAATGGAAAGCAATGTGTTGTATATATTTGGATGATAAAATGATATTATATAGTTAAAGTCAATGTGTTTAAAGATATGTTATTATAAGTATTCGGCAGAAGAAGATATCTAATCAAGATTATTTTTCCTATAATTTTATATATATTGAATGTGCCGTACTTATTTAGCGAATGGTGACCATTATAATGTGTAGGTACTTTTTAACAAATCTGCTCTAAACTCGAACCTATAAACAGAAGAAGATTGATTGTGTATTTACATTAAAGATTATTTTTTTAGTAGTCTCATTAAAAATTTTGTATAAACTAAAGTATAAAAATCATAACTTAAGCATGTGATAAAAACCACCGAAAAGGAAAGTTCAAAAATAAATAAAAATAATAATATTGAAATCAAAGTAGGAATGTTTGCATCAAAGAATAAAGAAATGTTAATTGTTTTCTGTGCTGTTACAAGGTAGTAAAAATTTTATAACATCAAAAGAACATTATAACCAATGTCCGTTAAATGATATTGGGGTTATGTGATAATAATATATTTAGAAATTAGTTATATTATTATTTATATAATCTTTTGATTAATTTATTCTAAGAAAAAGAATCTAAAGATTGATTGGAGTAGACGGATTACGTAGTTAAACTTTCAAGTAACAGGAAAATAAGGATAGAAAAAATATAAATTCTAGTTATATAGAATTGTTATCAAAACATAAATTTATTATTCTCCTGATTACCTTTTAAAGAGAACAAATGTTTGCTTTTTTAATTTAAACTAATATGAAAACAAGAAAATATGGCATGATCATAGTATTAAAAATGGTGACATTAAGAGTCATGAATTTTGTTAAATCAGAAAAAAAGCCTAAGATATACCAATTTTTAAAAATGCATATATGATGATAATTTAAAACCAAAATTGTTGCGTTCAATTGAAGATGACTAAGAAGAAATATTTTAAAATATTACAAGTGTAATATAAATATATTTTAGTTATAATAATACTATGATATCTACACAAACTGTATTGCGACATTTTTTTAGACATTTTATGTCACAAATTATCCTTGCAGAAACATATATATATAAATATATTTTTAAAATATAAAAATCACTCTATCTGATACACGTCGACGGTATATAATAATATAAAATATTGAGATAAAAACAAAAATGAAACTATGTTTATGTAATATGATTTTAGGAAGATAGATATGTTTTTAAGATGCAAAATTTATTAAACGGTATATTTTATTATTTATATATATAATTGGGTTAAGAGTAAAAAATCTGGTCAACATAATAATAAATTATATTTCACAAATAATTTGCTAAAACATAGTAATTAGTTTGTAAAGTAGAAATTTTCTTTTTTTTTGTAGCAACATAAAAAAAAAAGAAATAGAAGATAGTTATGATAAAAAATTAAGTTATTAAATAAAGATAGTTTATGTGATTTTTAAAGATATGTATAGGTAGACATGATTCAAAAACAATAGAAATAATGGGATAACTTTTGATTGTATCTATCTATTTATCTATCTATTAAATCATCAAAATAGAATAAATTATATTAAATCAATCTTACAAATATATGCTTGTTATGTAAATGATTACTCAAAAGTCTGCGGTTATATCATATCTTTTTGCTTGAAATTTTGATGACCATAGCTATCCTTAAAAAACCGGTGACACATTAATTCTTCTATCGTCTCATATACGCATATTATTAATAATAATAAAAAATAATCGTATTATCAATTTACCGTAATCAGTAAACATATATATTTATTTAAATTTGTTTAAATTAATTACAACTTTGACCTAATCAAACAAATATAATATAATTTTTATTTCTCAAGGATTACATATTACAATAATTGTACATATATAATTTTTAGTGGCAAATAGTTATATAATAAATTTTTTTTGTTTCCCTTTAATGTTTACAAAAATTAATTTATTACCATCAAAAAAATTTATTCTTTTCTTTATATATCTATAGATCAGTGCCATTTGCCAATAATAATCTTGGTAAACTATAATATATAAGAAGTCATTTTTTCACGTGAAAAAGATAGTATTATAATTTTATTCTTCTTAATAAACTATTATTTTTATTAATAGGGAAATAAAAGCTTGATTGTCTTCTCAATAAATCAACTTTAGTATTATTGTAAAAAGCAACTTTTCCTATTTGAAAATTTATAAAAAAGAAACGTTATTTTATTATTATTATCTTAAAAATTTAAAACAAGATACAAAGAAGGAGACATAAAAGTTATTGGAAAATATATATATATATAATCTTAGTATAATAATAATTTTTTAATTTGATTAATCACGCATCATTTGTGAATTTAAAGAGAGAAGATCTTTCATAAACATTTTTATAACAACAAATATTAAAAATGTTTAATTTTTTTTTACTAATTTTTGATATTATATACATTTTTTCTTTATACATATTATATACAAGAAATAATATGTATATATAGTTTATCAGTGTATGTTAAAAAATAAATATTAGTTGTTATGAACAATCTATTTACTTAATATTAAAAAAAATATAAAACAAGCATAAGGTTGTATACAAAGAAGAGATTAAAAAATTATAAAATAATATATCATTTTATAACATTTGTTTTTTATATTTATATTAATAACATATAAAATATTTCATGAAACTTTTAAACTAAACAAAAAAAAAATGTATATTGTGTATTGTTTTGACATAACTTATGCCTTCCTTCTGATGTATTTATTATATTAGAAATTTTTAAAAATATTTCTCCTTCTCATAAGCCATATTGATGATAGAAAATTTTTTTGTGAGAAATATATATTTTAAAAAAATTTTCTATGATTTTGCATCAATTTTTGACATCATAGCAAGAGATAGTTGATAATTTTTGATAAAATGGATATGTGTAAATGATTGTAGGTATGAAAAAACGCAAGTACTCTTAAGTTATCATCAGTAAATGATAGAACATTGTTAAACAATGTAAAAATATTTTCAACATCACGTTATGTTTTCAAAATTTATGAGATATGAAGGTTAAGAGTGTAAGAAAATTGCAGATAAGCTATTTTTGTTATCAATATATATTGTTATATAGACGTAATAAATATAAATATTTACTTCACATGTACAGTAATAATTTAATTAGTAGTATTATTTTGTGATATTGCAAAATTTATCAATTAATAATATTTTAAACATTTACCTGATGTAAGTGGAACTTGTACAATATACGGATTTATAAATCTAACGTATATGGAATATAAGTATTCTTTTAACGTTGAAAAGAATGTCGATGGAGGTATATCAAAAGTTAGATCATTCCTTTTCTCCTCATCATCAATTTGATTAGCAATTTCATGATCAGGAATATTAGTAGTTGAGTTACTTTTTATAATCTTAATTTTGTTCATAATAAAAAATAGATATATTTTCTTCAAATATTTATATATAGATTGTAGTTATATTATATAAAATATTCAGAAGTCATATGCCATGTTATAACTTTGTAGTATTTAAATGCCTTCAATGAAAAATAGATTGATAGTTGAAACTACTCAAACTATATTCCAATTGTAATGGTTATTTTTATAAGAACAAGAAGACTGTTTCCGGATGATGGCGGTGATGAGCAAAAGCCAAGTTACGTGCCAATTGATAAACAGATTTTTCAATGCTTATTATTTATCAGAGTGCAATGATAAAAGTGTGTATGTAAGCAATTTAAAGTTATNTATGGAGACAAAAAACAGAGTATGAGTATTTTAAAAATATTGAAGATAAAATTTTAACATAACCCTACTTAAAGGGCATTCTCTTAAATAAATTCTATTAAACCTGCCTTTAGGCTTAAAGACTCTTTTGATAAAAGTTTCTCTCTCTCTTTTATAAATATAATTGTATAATCTGTTATCTTTTGATTAAAAAAATATAGTTTAACTAGCGATTGTGTCAATAGCTAACCAAGATGAAACGTGCCAAATAGAAGAATATTAAGGAATTTTGTTTTCTCAAAATATATGAGGAAATGAAAATTGCGTAAGAATGTAAAAATATTTTACATTTACTCTTAATAAACATTGCTTAACTTTGAAATTTCGATAACGCAATAATTATGTAGACTAACAGTTTTTAGTCAACTTAAACATTGTGTCAATAATTGTTCTTCATCAAAAAATACTGTACTTGAGAATCTATATGATCAACTTTATTATCAAAAAAAAAATGACAATAAAAGTAATAAACTAATATTTTAATTTTTATCAACTTTTTCCTTAAACAAACTAACAAAATATTGTAAGAATGTTAGAAAAATATATACTACTAGTCTAATTGCTGTGACGGGGAAATACGAAAAGAGGAAAGGCACGTCTATTTAAGCTAACAAAAAAGTACATGGGTATTCAATAGTAATAAATATCAAAATTTTAAAATAATTTATCATCTATCTGACATTCTCATTTAATACTAAAAACACAATTAATATTATTTTAAAAGTACACAGTCTTTGATACCTGTTTTTATTATTTAAGTTTATGCTTATCATTATTAAATAATTGTACACATTCTTTTTCCTCTAACACAATGAAGTATGATTGATAGATAATATAAAAATCATTTTTTGTACAAAAAAATATTTATATGCAAAAAGTTTTCGTTATCTTTTAACATGAAACAATGTATGAAATCATAAATGGATAATAAAAAGTAAAAGTTAATGATAACAAAAAATAATTTGATAAACAAACAAAGATATAATATAATATAACAAAAAAAAANAAAAAAAAAGGTTATTAACTTAGAAATAATGTTCTGTTCGTTTATCTTTAAGAAAAATGCATAGATATGAGAAAAATTTAATGGTTTACTACCTTATATTCATGTGAACATGTTAAGCAATGATATTTCTAATATGAAAAATAGTTGAAAAATTATTATTATTTAGACATTTTCTTGTCAAAGAAGGGGCTAAGCCAAAATAATTTATAAGTTAGAAAAGAAAATTTGGTTTATGGTTAAAATATTGTTGAAAAAAGAGTTTACATTGTCAAAATTTGTATTTATAGATATGTATATATATATATGTTATAATCTTAAATGATAGATAAATAAGATTAAAGAAATAATGGTATAAAAAAGTATCACATAAAATGATGAAAATGTTTGGATATATTTATGATTATATATATATTGAAATGATGATTTACTCATTAAAAATAATATGCATTTTGAGAACACCTATTTAAAAATAAATTTAAATAAATATTATGAGGAAGCAGTATATATATATGCTTGGAATATTATTATCACTTTTGAAATATGTATTGTACTTCAAAATGTGACTTAGGAATGTTAAAAACTATTGGTTAAAAGAAGGTTATATTAAAACTCGAGGAGGGATAGTGATTACAAATATATCTGTTTTTTATATGCGTATAACATCTAGAATAAACACGCTTCCAAAGAAAGTAAGGCATATAAAATTAGAGGGTAAAGCGTGCTTTATCTTAAGATAAAAAAACTGACCAAACACTATAGTTATAATTTACAAATAATGATATATTCTCATTATAGATATATGTTATATATTGAGAGTAAATAGAACACTTTTTTTAACATCCTTCTTTAACAAATTCTAATATTAATGGCATGTATTTAAAGTATAACGCATATCAAATAATGTGTATAAATATTTTAATGTAATATTAATACATCTTAATATAAAATGTGAAAAATTGTAAAAGAATTGCTTTCTTAAGAATGAATTAAAATATTAAGTGAAAGGAGGTTGAAAATAATAACTTTCTTTGTATTATAAAAAAAGTTTAATAAAAATATTAAATTAAAAAACAGTAGTTTGTTAATAAACAAAAGTTATGATTTATTTGTTTATAGATTTAGTCATACCAAAGTTAGGAAGATGATTAATTATAAAATTGTATTATAATAATATTTTGTTAAAAGTTAACTTTTAGAATGTTAAATGAAACAAATTTCACTTTTCAAAAACAATAATTTAAATATAATAATAATGTTAAAGTAAAAAAAAATTATCAAAATAAAAAGGAACACACTAATTAGTACAAAAAATGATTAAATAAATTATCTTGAAAAACTAATTGATACATGTAATAAAAAATTGACTTAATTTTTGATGTGTATTAATTTTAATTTAATTATATAGTTTGTGGCATAGAAAGATTAAAATAAATAAGAAAAAACTATTATTATAATTATATTAATTAATTTTTATAATATTCACTTTTATCTTTCTTCAAAAGATAAATTTCGGTATTCATCATTTTTATCCCTTTTACCAATATGTTTTAAACATAAGTATTTATTCTTTAATTCAACAAAAAATATATTTATACCTTAAAAAAAATATTGGTTTGACTGGTTTTGTGTAACAAAGAACAGAAGAGACACAAACTGATTGATCTCTCAGAATTGTTGTTATTTTCTTATTACATTTCATTGCTATTTTAAAATAAATTTGTACTTTAACGGTTCATAATTAATATTAACATTCTTTCTTTGTACTTAAAAAAAATAATTTAATTTTTCAGATTCTATTAATCTACAAATTAACATGTCCAAAATAATTTATTACAAATGAAATTTGAATGAAGTAATAATACTCATTTTCTATAAAAATAAAGATGTGCTCTATTCCAAGTGATCACACCATTCGTTATCATCAATTTTATTTTACTTATTTTTTTGATGATAATTTTTTCTTATGTTATTTATTATATGCGCCTATTCTTTTATTGTTGAAAATTACATCACGTTAAGAAAGTTGTAGAACTTTTTTGATCATATTTTTTTTGACTTCTTGCTGTTATAATATATGTATGTTAAACTAAATATATGACTTCCTAATCAGCTGATCTATCAATAGATTTACTTTCACAAACATCCTAAAATAACATTCTGATTATATTGTGTATATATTTTGAAAAGTAAACTAGAAAAAGAGAGATTAAATATATTTCTTAAACTTTTAAATGTCTCAAAACTAATACAAAATATAAATGAACAATGTCATACAACCAATTTCGATATTACTTTATCATACAAAACAACACATCGTATAAGATTTTCGAAAGAAAGACATATATTTTTCTGAGTATAATAATGAAACTTAAAAGACAAGCTTTTGTAAGATATTAAAAATACTATTGGAAAATAAAATTTTGATAAACTTTCAATTAAACTAATTCCCACGACTGGTGATAGAATGTACCAACAAAAAAAAAATATAATTTTGAATAATTTTTTTAACATATATCTATGTTTTATAAATTTATATATATAACTATTGATAAATATTGTTACATTCTCTTTGTATTTATACAAAAAATTCATTATTTTAAATACAAATTCTATAGTTATATATCCAAAGTAAAATATTATCATTTATTTATTATCACATTTATTTCATAATATATATTTTTATCAACACGCTATTTATTTATTATATTAGAAGAGTCCTATCATTAGCCTTAATAATTTCAAATTTACTAAACAATGCTTTTTACTAGATAACTGATAATATTATATGCCTATATACATATACATGTATTTTTTCCTTTTTCATTAGGTTGTATTTGACATTCTATAATATAACTACTATCTAATTATTCATTGAAAAATAATATAATTTTATAGCTACAAAAACATTATTTTTTAACAATAAATTTCCTAACTAATCATATTTAGCTCTATGAGGCAATATTTTTAACAGTAAAAAATTTATTCATATTAACATTTAAATTATTCTACCTTTTATCAGCTGAATATAATTTTTATATGTATATTTAGCTAATTGTCACATATATATACATAAAGAAAGCATCGATTATTTCAATATAATTTACTTTTACAATTTATTTATTTTTTAATATTAATAGTAAAAATACAAAGATATATACATATTTATTTTTTTAGAAAAACAAAAAGATAAAACTGTTCATATGTTTGAAGAAGACTTAATCTCGTCTCACAGTGGTATAACACCAACCATTTCTCTAACTAGTAGTAATTCATCATCAACAGATTCATTGATATTGAAAGCATTTAACGAAGAATCATTTCAATCTCTCTCTTATCCAGTTAAATTTGCTTTCGCCAACCTTGTAACAACAATTCTTCATCAAGATTTTTATGAATTTGGTGATTCAGAAACTAGGTTCGTTTTTATTTTAAATACTTATTTACATACAAATTTAATATTCTTTTCCATTTATTGTAGAAAATTCAGTGAAAATGCTTTGAAAAGAATTATCAAAGTTTGTGATTTACCTAAGTCAACTGGAACATCATTATTACAACAGTTGTATGGAAATTCAATAAATACAGATCCAACACTCTTAATTACAACAATAAAAGAAGCTATAGCTGATGGATATCATGATGTTTTGATGCCAATATGTAAAATATTAACAAACCATCTTGAAAGTGGAATTTATGATAGTAGATTTAGAGTTTTTTTAAGACATTTATGCGCTTTACTAGCTATAGACTGGGAGACATTGGAAAATGCAGAGGAGTATTTAATAAAAATGTTGACAAAAGAGGCGCATGTGGAATCAGAGTAAGTTTTTTCTTTGTTTAAAAAAATATTTACTTAATTAACTAAAAATTACTTTTTAATTTATTATTATTTAAAGTGATTCTGGAAGTACAAAGAGCATGTATGTAGATAATAAATATAGTTTCAGTGGTTGTAAATGTGTAACAATTTAAAATTAATGTGTCTGATAAATATTTTAATTTTAGAGAACATAAAAAAGCGCGATTAAGAGATCAGAGGGAGAAGAAGATTAAAAGATTTGTAAAAATTGGAACAGCCACTGGTATTGGAGGAATTTTAATAGGACTGTCTGGAGGATTAGCGGCACCGTTTGTAGCTTCCGGTGCTGCTGCTATAATTGGAACAACAGCGGCAACTACAGCTTTAGCTACAACCGCTGGAGCAGCTATTTTAGGGACAGCATTTGGTGTTGCTGGTGCTGGTTTAACTGGATATAAGATGAAGAAAAGGGTTGGAAATATTGAACAGTTTGAATTTGTTAAATTTTCAGAAGGTTATAGTTTACAAACTATTATAACCGTTAGTGGATGGATTAATACGGTAGGTCTAAAGTACTTTAAAAGATTAAACATTAATTTTAGAACAGCGAAAACTGTGCGTTTACTTACCCCTGGAGAAATTTACGAGCTTCTAGGGAACAGTATGCTTTGGTTTATGAAAGTAAATATCTTCTAGAGCTTGGAAATGCTCTAACATATCTTTTGTCAGGGGTCGTAGCTACCGCTGTTCAACAAACATTAATGGAAACTGCTTTACATGGTTTATTAACAGCTATTGCTTGGCCAGTTGCTTTAATTTCAATTGCAAGTATGATTGACAATCCCTGGAATGTTTGTATATCAAGGAGTGTTGAAATTGGAGAACATCTTGCTGATACACTCTTATTACGACCAAATGGACAAAAACCAGTAACGTTAATTGGGTTTTCACTTGGAGCAAGAGTTATATTTCATTGTTTACTAAAAATGGCATCAAGACCAGACTCGCGTGGCATAGTTGAAAATGTTATACTTCTTGGAGCTCCTGTTTCAGCATCTCCAGGACAATGGGAATCAGCATGTAAAGTTGTGGCAGGAAGAATAATAAATGGGTATAGTGCAAATGATTGGATGTTAAAATTTTTATACAGAACAATGAGTATACAATTTTCAATAGCGGGTACCTCACCAATAAAGTTTACCAATAGTAATAGATTTAAAATCGCAAATCATGAGTTATCACATATAGTTACAGGTCATTTTGATTATGTATCAAAATTGGATGAAATTCTTGATGAATTGGGAATCAAAATGGAAACTGTTGAAAAAAGAATTCCATACGAAAATGATCTTAATGATTCTATAACTATAAGAGATTCATCAACTGATGAGAAAAAATAATTTATATATATTTTTATTTATATTATAAATTATACTTTCAAATAGTATTATTAAACTTTAATGATAAAAAGCTTTCTATCTTCAAATCCTCGAACAAATATTTGGTTAAAATAAAAATTAAACCTTGTCAAATAAAATATAAAATTTGAACAATACGTGAAAATTAAAAAATACTTTAAACACTTTTTGTCAAAGAATCATATGAAAAATTTATACCTCTTCCACTAACAAATTACATGTTTTAAAGTTACTTCTTTTCTTCATAAATAATATAGTTGCTATAATTAATATTTAAGATAAATTATCTAATTAAAGATAAGAAGTAGATTAAAAAACGCATTACCATCAAAGTTGTCAAAATCTATTTATATTAATATTTGAAGATATTTTGTTTACCACTTTTTGTTCGGTTAATTATACTCAACTTTCTATATAATCTTTATAATAATAAACCTAAGGACATTTGTTCTTTTAATAAAAATATTTATACATATTGTAGAAAGGGAAAAGAAAAATAATTTGTGATCACTTATTTTTGATTAAAATTATTTTAAATTTTGATGATTTTTCAAAAATTGTTGTTAAGGGGATTAAATTATCAACGATAGAAAATATATGTTTTTGAAAAATATTTTGTAGTGAAATTGAAATTTTTGTAAATCTAATTATATTCTTTGAACATAAATAAATAGTAATTTTTACAATTATATAACGATAAGAATTTTAAGTATTATTTTTAATAAATCTTTTAAAAAAAAGTAATATATTTTTATTAGAAAATAAACAAAAATATTTAATTAAAAAAAGTATGTTTATAAGTAATTGTATAAAGATGTATATATTAAAGAAGAAATCATAAGATATAATTAAAATCCTTGAGAAAACAAAAAAATAATAATAATATTTATTATGCTATAATTTTTTAACAACTTCCTCAACGACTTTTACTTTAATGTTTTATTAGTTTATTTATGTTAAAATTATTTGTAATAAAATTTTAGAAAAGATTTCCGTTCTATATTCAATTTTATATGTGTGCAAAGAGGGATTGGTAAAAATTATTCTTAAAGTTTGTGTCTTATTTTATTGATTATTTGCTTAAATATTTTGTAAAATAATAAATTTTAAAAGAATATATTGATAATATTATTAAAATGCAAAATTAATTAAGAAAAAAAGACAAAAAGAATATTTGACGAAGATGGGATTCGAACCCACGCATCCGAAGATATTAGTGCCTTAAACTAACGCCTTAGACCGCTCGGCCACTTCGCCACTGAAAGATGTCTAAATTTTGTTTTCTTGAAAGACTTGAAATTAATAGAATGATAAATAAGTTATAATAAAACTCAAATTTGGTTAAAATAATAAGAACAAATTAATCAAATACATCAATTTCATTGCAAATATATCTATACATATATATTACAAAGGTATATTTTTGTTTTATAAAGTTGCATTTATCCTGAACACTTTTCTAACATTTTCACCTAGTATCATGATTCATCCTTTTAAAACATTTTTTTCAATACTTAATCAGAATGTTATGAATAATTTTGTTATTCAAAAAATAAAATAATTTCAAACATAATTTCTATATAAAATAATATATTTATTAGAATCAAATTGGTCTGTAACATAAAATATACCCAATTAATTTTTTACGAATTCTTAAAATCTACAAAATATTATTAGTTTTAAAATTATTATAAATAATGTTTTTTTAAAAAATTGGTAAGCATGTATAGATATGATTATTTTAAACATTGATGCATACCATATTCAAATTTTTATTACAAAAAATCTTGTAATAATTAAATATTAAAAGAGTTTTGATTTTTTACGTAACAACATCCCACAATATTGCCCACATTTGCATCACGCTATTTTGAAGTTATATAATTATTAATGATTATAATATCATTATATTTTTGTCTTTAATACGTTATTGCTCAAATAAACTACAATAAAATATCAAAGTGAACTATAAAGTTTTCACTAAAAAACACAACTTTTTCTTATTTAACATCAAGACTTTGCAGTCTTTTATAGAAAATATTCACATTATTATCTAATCATAATTTGATAGTATAAAATATTTCTTAACACCACTGAATTATATCAAAAAATAGGTACATTTTAAAAGAATACAATATAAAGGACTAAGAATTTAATAATAATTCTTTGTGATATAAAAACTGATAATGACAAAATAAATCTCCAATTTACTGCGACATAATCATTTTTATTTAAAAAGTTCTATATATATAGAAGATAAGAATAGTCCAGGAAAGTATATATAAATCATACAAATTGTTTGAATATTAAAAAATATTTACAGCGCCTTTTTGGTTACATTATTATTTCTAGGTAACTATACTTTAGTATGAATACGTATAGGACCTCTTCTATTAGTAAGGGTGACTCCTTTACAATTTACTTAAATAATTAAAAATTCTAAAAAACTATTTTTAAATATTTAGTTTCTTCTAGCTTTTTCAATTAAAAGTTTATCCTATTACTCTTGATATTTTATCAAATATATAAATCCAAACATTTATACCCCTTAAGACATACTAATATTTATATATTTTATAACCCGTAACTAATGCAAACTTTATATCATCAAATGAACTTTATATTAATATACCCATTGTTGATATTAGATTCTTAAATAAATATATTGTTTGTATGAAAAATTTGATTTTTTTTTAATATTAAGATGATTATAAAAATATACCGTTAATAGTTAAAATATTTCCATATTAACATTATCACTCTATAAATTATTTATATAAAATTTTATAGTAGTAATATTATAACAAAAAAGATTATTTTGAAGAAGCTTTACTTATTTAAATATATATTGTTGAAAGAATAAAGTTTAAATAATAAATAGCTATGAAAATATTTAAAAAACAAAAACTTGATGCTAATGATATTACTAATGATAACTTGAAGAAAGATTCTAAAGATTCCAGTGACAATGAAAAACCAATATCAACAACAAAGCCTGTGTCAATTTGGGAACTTGTAAGTCTACTATGTATATGTCTTTTGCCAAAATTCACTCAATAATTTAAAACTTTACTCATATTATCTCTCTCTCTTTCAGTATCGTTACGCTAACAAAGTTGATTACATACTTCTTATTATTGGAATTGGTTTAGGATTAGTGCAAGGAGCTTTTAATTCAGTATCATCAATTATTTTTAAATCATTGTTAGATGTTTTAATAACAGGTGAAGCTCAGTATGAAGCTGGTGTTTTCAATAAGACACAATTTCATCATGATGGAATGCATGCTGTTTACATGTACAGTGGTTTTGGTACTGCTGTTTTTTTTTTGGCATTTGCTTCTGTAAGTTTTATCACAAAATTATTAGTTAATATCTGATATTCTTTTATAGACATGTTGTTGGCATATCATTTCCGAAAGACAGGTACATACAATCAGAAAGAGATATTTGGCAGCAATTTTAAGGCAAAATGTTGCTTGGTTTGATGTTAATAATACTGGTGCTTTGACAACGAAAATGTCTGATGGATTAGATAGAATCAAAGATGGTACTGGTGATAAAGTTGGTATATTGGTAATATATACAGCCAATTTTATTGCTGGTATGTCTGTAGCTTTTGCCTACAGTTGGAAAATGTCACTTATAATGATCGCTTTTGTACCAATTATATTCCTTTGCTTATCTGCAATTAGTGTTTTATCAAAAAGATTTGTTAAAAAAGAATCAGAAGCTTATAGTGAAGCTGGTAGTGTGGCGGAAGAAGTAATAAATGGTATCAGGACTGTAATGGCTTTTAATGGACAACATAATGAGATAAAAAGATATTCAAGTAATTTGATTGAAGCAGCAAAAAGTGGGACATTAAAAGGAGGTATTGTTGCTTGTAATATGGGGTTAATGATGTTATTTATGTTTGTTGCAATGGCTGTATCATTTTACTTTGGAACCCATTTAGTAATTGATAATGAAATTGATTCTGGTATGGTATTTGCTGTTTTTTGGGCCTTCATTGGTGGTGTATTCTCATTAGGTCAAGCAGCACCACAAATTGCTGTTATAATGGCTGCAAGACAAGCTGGTGGAGAAATATTTGAAATCATTGATAGAGAACCCGAAATTGATGCTATGACAGATAAAGGAAAAATTATTACTCATCCAAAAGGAAATTTAGTTTTTAAAGATGTTAAATTCCGTTATCCAACAAGACCAGACATTCAAATCCTGAAAGGAATATCATTTGAAGTACGAGAAGGACAAAGCGTTGCTCTAGTTGGACATAGTGGTTGTGGAAAATCGACTACTGTTGGCTTGCTTTTACGTTATTATGATATGGAAAGTGGAAGTGTAACTTTTGATGGAACATCAATTGAAGAATTGAATATTAATTGGTTAAGAGAAACTATCGGAATCGTATCACAAGAACCAGTATTATTTTCTGATACTATTACAATGAATATTAAATTTGGTAGACTTGACGTCACAGAAAGCGAAATGATTTCTGCATGTAAAATGGCAAATGCTCATGATTTTATAATGAAACTTCCTGATAAATATAATACAAGAATTGGTGATGGAGGTGTACAACTATCTGGTGGTATGAAACAACGTGTAGCTATTGCTAGAGCATTAGTTAGAAATCCTAAGATTTTATTACTTGATGAAGCAACAAGTGCATTAGATTCAGAATCAGAATATTTAGTACAAAAAGCTTTAGAAAATGCTAGTAACAATAGAACAACAATTGTTATTGCACATAAACTTGCTACAATTAAAAAATGTGACCAAATTATTGTTTTTGATGACGGAAATATTGTTGAAAGAGGCACACACCAGGAACTTCTTAATAATCCAGACGGTGTTTATACAAGATTAGTTAATGCACAACAAATTGAAGAATTAAATGAGGAGCATGCCAATGAAGATACAATTTCAGAATTAGGTGTCATAAGCAATAAGATATCTCCAAAATTCAATAGAAGTAGTATTAAACGTCAAAGTCGAAGATTAAGTTTATCTATGTCTTTAGCGTCGGAAGGGCAAGTAGAATTAGAAGAATTAAAAGATGAATTGGAGGAAGAAAAAGTCATGGAGTCATCTATATTAGACATCATTAAATTTGCTAAAGAGGAACATATTTATCTTATATTCTCAACTATATTTTCATTCATAAGAGGAATGACGTTTCCTGTCTTTTCAATAGTCTACGGAAAAATGTTTAAAACATTAACTATGTCTGATAATGATAAAAAGCTAAGTACTGCCGGTGATGATGCCGTTTATTTTACATTAATTGGAGTTTTTTCGGCAATAGCAACAGGTATATCTGGTTTTTTGATAAGTAAGGCTGGTGAACAAATGACATGCAGATTGAGAATTTCATTATTTAAAAATATTTTAAGTCAAGATGGTGAATATTTTGATGATTTGAAACATGCTCCAGGGAAACTTACAAACAGATTAGCTACAGATGCTCCAAACGTTAGAGCTGCAATTGATCAACGTCTTGCTGATGTTCTTCAAAGTGTTGCTGCAATCGTTGGTAGTATTGTAATTGCTTTTTGTTATGGCCCCAATATGGCGCCAATCGGAATTGTTACAGCAGGTACATTAATTGGTTTACAAACACTTGTATCACAATATTTGAAAAGAAGAGGATTAAAGGATACCATAATGGCAGAAGAGCCAGCTAAATTAGCTGCGGAAGTAATAGATAAATATAAAACTGTGCAATATTTGTGTAGAGAAAAATACTTTATTGAAACATTTAATAATCAAATGGAAGAACCTCATAGAAGAAATTTAATCAGAGGTGGTATTGCAGCATTAACCTTTGGTTTAAATTCTAGTTATGTTATGTTAAACTTTGCCATTGCTTATAGATATGGTATCTGGTTAGTTGAAGCAGGACATTCAACACCTTACACTGTTTTCCAAGTAATTGAATCTTTAAATTGCGCTACAATGTCCCTTCTTTCATTTGCCACATATTTCCCAGAATATGTTAGAGCTCGTCTTAGTGCTGGATTAATATTTAATATGTTATTGATTAAACCAAAAATTAATTCATTATCAGATGATGGAAGAAGAACTAAATTGAAAGGAGATATTGAATTAAAAAATGTCGCTTTCAATTATCCTAATGCCAAAAATAATATCGTTCTCAATAATTTGTCATTAGAAATACCAAAAGGAAAGTCGGTTGCATTAGTTGGACCAAGTGGTTGTGGAAAGTCTACAACAATACAGCTAATTGAAAGAATGTATGATCCAAATGATGGTTCTCTATTATTTGATGGAGTTAACCAGAAAGATATTAATGTAAGACATCTTCGTAAAGAGATGGCTTTAGTAGGACAGGAGCCAATACTTTTTAATTTTTCAATAAAAGAAAATATTGCTTATGGTTTGGAAGAGTATACTATTGAAGATGTTATTGAAGCTGCAAAACTTGCCAATGCACATAATTTTATTATTAATTTACCATTACAATATGATACACCAATTAGATCATCAACTTTATCTGGTGGTCAAAAACAAAGGATAGCAATCGCAAGAGCAATTATAAGAAAGCCAAAAATTTTACTATTAGATGAGGCAACAAGTGCTTTAGATACTGAGAGTGAAAAAGTTGTACAAGAAGCTTTAGATAACGTTCAAGTTGGAAGAACAACAATTGCTGTAAGTCATCGTTTATCAAGTATAGTAAATTATGACATCATTGTTGTAATGAAAGATGGACAAATTATAGAAAAAGGAAATCACCAAGAACTACTTGCTATTGAGGGATTATATGCTTCATTGATCTCAAAACAGAATTTAAAGTAGATGCTTTTCAAATAAAAATAAATTGGAAATTTTTTAAATAAAAAATTTAATTTAGCAAAATTTTGTCTCCCCACACACACGATAAAAGTATTTATAAAAATGAATTATGATAAAATATTAATAAATTTTATAAATTGTCTTTTTTTTTAAATATATTTGTGATATAAACCTTCATTATTTATTATCTAATATAATAAATAATTCTTATAAGCCTAGAGCCCGAGAAAATTTTCTTAAATAGTTTTTAGAATCATCTATAATATCTTCACAACCTTCCATATCTCTATAAACTTGTTCTCTGTATGGACCATATTCTTGATCAAATTTAGATTGTATTAATAAACGATAATGTGCTTGGGCAGAGTTACGACGAAAACTTTCAGCCCTTGGTGTTAATGGACGCTCCAAGCAAAGAGAATGAAGACTATTATCAGTGTCTGAGCAATTATTTTCATGTATAAAATTTCCTTGTACTCTTAATACGTTGCTTGAAGAAGTATCTTTTCTTTTTATTTTTGACAACTTACAATAACATAATAAACAAATAGCTGTAGAAAAAAATAAGATTATTAAGTGGATAAAAATTAATAATTTTCTATAAAAATAAAGGAAGTAAAAACTTACATAATATTAAAAATATAATAAAAAATCCAAATATAAAAAGAATTAAAACAAGTATATTTTCAGGATTGATTATCTTTTTAAATAATGACGATGATTTATCTTCGTCATAATCAAAATTAGATAATTCAACGTTGTTAAACTCTTCACTATTCTCAAGAATAGGCAGTGAAGGTTTATTAAAAATCATTATAAAAAAAAATAATGTTAGTATTTTTAAATTTCTGTAAATGAGAAATGTTTATAATATATATAGAATTAATTTTTTAAAAAATGATGTTATTGCTAAACATTTTCTATTTTAATATTACATATTTAAGGACATAAAAAATAAGAAATAACCTTTTAGATTTTATTTGGATTAAAAATGAAAATACACTTTAAAGATTATAAAGTTAATTAAATATTTTGAGCATGATGTGTTTAAAATTATGTATAAACAAAATATAGAGTGGTAAAAATATATTCATCAAAAAAAAAATTGGTTGTAAAAAATCTGGGAAGTGTATTAATGAATAAATATTTTAAAAATATATTTATATACTCACATTAACTTTTACAATTTAGAGACTAATATTAAGGAGTATGATGAAATCATTATATATGAAGATGTAATATATATTGGTTTCAGATGATTTATATGATATTATTATTGAGACTTCAACATTATTTCCATATTATAAAAATATGGAAATTAGCAAATATTGAAAAGAATATAAATATATACAAACTAGTAAAAACAACACAAAAACATATTCTATTTATAATATGAAGCTTTTTATCTTGGTGCTATCTTATAAATTTATATATATATCTTGAAATATGAATATATAGCTTAACGATTTTATTTAGAAAATAAAAAGTATAAAATTGAAGTGTATTAAAAATTATATTCATATATAAAAAGCCAAAAATGATAGAAAAAAAGTAGGTTTGGTTTTTATTTATAAAGAAATTATATTGAGGGCATTTATTATTAACAAAAAAGCATTGCTATTTTTCATAATAATAATGATAAAGAAATAATTTCTTAAGCTTTCCTTATTTATTTGATTTTAAAAAGAAGATTACAGGAAATACTTATATATTTACATACTATTTTTTATACTCTAAAAAAACATTCCATTTTTTAAGAAAAGATAAAAAATTAATGATACAATATCATTTTTAATTGAATAAATGATAAATATTTTAAAATGAATAATATGGTTTTGATATTTTTATATATAAATATTCTATCTCTGTTATTTATGGGAAAAATAAAAATGTATATTTTTAAAAATGATAAAGACTTATAATAAGAAGGCTTAAATGTAAAAGGATAACAATCACTAAATGCTTAAGGTATACTAACATAATTTTTTTTAATCACTATGAACATATATTTATTACTAAATTTATTGTCATATATAACAATTCATAAAAGAAGTAATATTTGAGAAAAGATTGTTTTTTAAAAGATACAAACACTTTATGATTAATATTTATTAAAAAGTTATTATTATTAAGATAAAAGATATATATTATCAAGGTAGATAAAAAGAGAATCCACTACCATAAGCATTATATGTAGATGGATTGTTTACTTTAACGCAAAGCTATCGATGTAATTTATATGGCTTTTAAATTTATTTATTATAGTATACAAGCTAAATGTTTTAAGCTGTTGGTGCGACTTGAGCATCTTTTTCGATTGTAGCTACTTGAGAGTCAACGTTAAAGTTTGAATCTTCTGATTTTTGTTTTCCTTCTGATTTTGATACAGTTACAAGTTCATTATGTTCTCCTGGAACTGATACAAACTTTTCTTCATTTTCTTTTGGCTCCTCTGTTGTCTCAACATTCTTTGGTACAGCTTCCATTGGTTCTGTAGGTCTTTTTGAAAGTCTCCAAAAACGTTCCATGTTGAATTTTCTTCTTTTAATATGCATATTTGTTCCAGCTGTCTCAGCAATTATTTGTGGTGGTGCCATGTCAAGAAGTTTTACCTTTGGCCTTAATGTTGACAATACCAATTTAGTTGTCTTTTCAACTGGAGCTGATGTTGTTGTAGTTGTTGATTTTCGTAATGGTTTCTTTGCGCAACATGGTTGTGGTGCTGGTGCAGAAATTTTCTTTGGACAGACATCAATGAAATCATGATTATATTCAGTTTTACAAATGTTATTTGGTTCTGAAGTAAGATTAATTGCATCATGGCCATTCATGACATGGAATCCATCTTGAGAACATACCATTGGATTTTCTTGTAATCTAACTGTAAGATAATCAGATCCAATTATAGCTCCTGGTTGAAGAGTCTTAATCTTGTTGTGAGATAAGTCAAGAGTGTGTAAATTAGCTAAATGAGCAAAAGAAAGTGGTTGAACAATATGAATATTATTATTAGCTAAAGATACTTGTCTCAAGAATGGAACTCCTTGGAACATTGATGCTGAAACCATTGAAAGACAATTGTATGGAAGCCATAAAAGAAGTAATGGTGTTCCAGTGAAAGCACCACTGGAAATATCTCTAATAGCATTGGCTTCAAGATTTAAATGTTGAAGGTGTTCCAATGTTGAGAAAATTTTTTCTGGTACTTCTGTAATTTTATTATAACTTAAATCAACTACTTCAACTTCTTTAAATGCAGAAATATGAATATCTTCAAGATTTGTAATAGAGTTATCACCAAAATAAATATATCTAATTGTATTATTTTTTCCAACAGCTCCTTCTTCAATTGATGAAATTTTATTTCCTGTTGCTGTAATCATATTAAGAGATTGAAGATTTTTAAAAGCTCCAGCTTCAATTTTTTTGATTGAATTATATTTTAAATGTATAGCAATAAGATTTGTCATATTATTAATAGCATCCGATGGAACTTTTTTGAGACAATTTTGATCAAAGACAAGATTTTGCATAGAATGTTTAACATTAATGAATGCATTCTTATCGACATCACAAATTTGATTACAACCAAGATTTAAATCAATTAAATTAAGTGGTGTCTTGAAGGCTACAGTCTTGATATCAGAGATCATGTTACAACGGAGAGAAAGAATTGATAAAACTTTAAGATTTTCTAATGATTCAGTTGGTATAGCTGGAAGTTTGTTCATGCTAATAGAAAGATCAACCAAAACATTTTCTAATCCTTTAAAAGCATCTGGATGAATAGATTTAATTCTATTATTATCAAGAACTAGTTTCTTAATCTTCAAATTCTTGAAAGCACGTGGTCCAATCTCAACAATATTGGCTTTCTCAATAGATAATTCTCTAATTTCAATTGGTTTTTTCTTTAATTTTTCAACTACAGCTGGACCATCAACACCTGTACATTTTATAATACATCCATCCATATAATCAAAGCAACTACATGCTGTCTGATTAGCCATAAAATCAGGACATAATCCATTGATATTTGCAGCAAGTATCACAAGTGACAGAGTAAATAACATACATTTTAGTAACATTTTACAATTATATTATAATAATAAAATATATAAAAATACAATAAATTTATTTTTTTTTATTATTCTATATATTTATATATATAGTAATATTTTTTAAATTTTCTATGGCACTCTAGCCAAAAGTAAAATATTTATATTTATCTAAAATAAAATATTATAAAAATTAATTAAAATATTCAGGTTAGTATTTCATGTAAGCAAAATCATGACCGTTTAAAATAAATAATAACTCTATGTATTAATAAAATGCATTCTTTCTATTTAAATATAAATGTTAAGATTGTTTTAATGTGTTATCTCTTTTAATATATCTAAGTACAAAATGGAAGTTAATTTAACAAGGAATAGGAAGGCGTTTCTTATTTTTTGTCAAGATGCAAAAATCTTTAGAAAGGCCGTTACATAAAATATCCTAGCACCAATGTGTTATAATGAACAGTGAAAAATTTGATTAATTTTATAGTTTTGTTAATTTAATTTTAGAAGAAGAATATATATTAGATGGTGTGATGAGTGGCTAGGAATGAAAAAAAAGCCGTATTATAAAGGTCTTCGACATGATCACTTTATACCATCTTCAAATTTAATTACTCCCCTTAATACCTTCTTATCTCTATTTCCTATATGTTTATTGTCACATTCCATCATCTTTGCCCTATTATTTACTGCTTCGAGGTCGGTGCCCTTTTACTATATGATATTGTGCATGCTTACAAATAAAATGAGCATCAATATACCGTTACCGAATAAATTTCTTTTGATATGTGTATAATATCGTTTTGTTAGTTATATATAAAGACACATTGAGTCAATTGTTAAATCAAAACTATTAAATCGTCAATGCATCATATCAAATTTTAATCAAAAATCAAGTCGGTAGGTCAAGGGCAATTTATATATAAAGGTGACATAATGACTCCCATCCTAAACATATTAAATTCTCCAGTACAAAACGATATCTCAAAGAAAAAAAATATTGAAATTTTCCTGATAAACATAATTGTATGGTAAAACATATTTATGGATATGCATAAAAATTTATATAATTTTATAATTAAAAATATTATTGCAAATTTTTAATACCATTAAATAAAAAATTGAAAATTATTAAACATTCTTAGGATTTTTCTCATTTGAATATATGTGGATGTAAAAAAAATTAATAAATCATGTATAAGAAATATTTATTATAATAATTGTTAAATAAAAATTATATTACTTTTTAAAAGTTGCTTTTAAATATTTCATTTTTTTGGGATATAAAATCATTCATGTAATTTGTTGTTAAGAAGCTATTTTTTTAAATATTAATTTTTTAAATATTAAAAATATGAGATAAGATTAAATATAAGTATTTTGAATATAATTTTATTTGTAATATCTTCCATAACTACCCGAGCTATACATCCATGCCATCTCATTTGACTGTTGTAAATCTCTACGATTTAAAGTTGTGAAAGCATTTCTATAAAAAAAAAATAAGCAATTAATTTGATAATAAAATATTAAAAAATAACATACCTATTCATAGATAAAGTACCATATATAGCTTCTAAATTAGTTTGTTGAACATTAGAATGACATGGAGGACCTCTATGTGAATCTGATATTGTTCCATCATCAGCATGTGAAAAATATTTATTATTCTTTTTTTGACGATATTTGGCTATACAAAGACCAACAAATACAGACATCATTACTAAAACAACAGTTGTAAGACATATTGTTATTATTGTTATATGACTGAAGAAAGTCCCATTCTCATAACCTGCCAAATTAAGTTGTTCTTCTCCTAGTCTACCTCCTTGATTTGATTTGTTATCATTTCTTCTTTTTGTATTCAATTCCACCTTTTCATAGGGTGTTGATTGATTTTCATTGCTTCCTCCTACAACTTTATTGTTAGTATCCTCTTCCTCATCTGTTATTTTTATGTTTGGTGGTAAAGTAAATGTTGGAATTGGAGCATTACCTGATGCATACGATTGACTCATTTTTGGACCTGCTTTTAAGAAAGGAACAGGATATGGATAAATAACATTTGGTTTATCAGTAAAATTTAAATTTGTTGGTGGGGTTGAAATATCAAGGAAAGGTGGTAAAGGTCCCATCGATATAGTTGTGACTGGACGTTTCGTTGTTGACGGAATAACAGCAGGGCGGTATTGGAGAGGATTAAAATGATTACGTTTATTTGTATTCATAAAATTATCAGCAGTAATAATTTTTGATAACGAAGACTCTACTTCAGATGTTTTTTGTTCTTCAATATTTTCTTGATTATTTAATAAAGGAATATTTGCCAAAGCTAATGAATCTTCAAGTTGAATTATTTTATCATCTGTATCTGTATTTTCATGCCCAATTTCTATAATAGGTATAACATCTTGTTCTTGTTCCTGTTCGTTATTAATTGAAAGATTGTTAATGTTAATTTTATTTTGTGGAAGTCTTCTTTTACTTTCAACTTCAGGAAGTGATTGTTCAGTTGTCACATCAGAAACTAGTGGGGATTCGGAAATAGGTTTTATTATAACTTCCTCCTTAATATCTTTTTGACAAATTTTTTCATTACTATTTGGAATGTAAACACCAACTCCTTCCTGTAACATATGAATCTTCTCTGTACAAACTAATGGATTTTCTTGTAATAAAACAGTGACAACTCTCTTACTAAAAGCACCATAAGGGGTACGTATAATTTGATTGCTAGATAAATCAAGTAATAAAATACTATTTTGATTCAAAAATGTTGATGGAGGTATATCAATTAATTTGTTATGACTTAAATCAATCATAACTAAACTTGGTGTAGTTGAAAAACTATTTGGTTCAATATTACTAATTTTATTATTTTTCAATGATAATTGCTGTAATTTGTTGGCACCCTCAAACATATCTCCTCTGATATCAGTCAATTGATTTGCTTCCAAAATCAAGATAACCAAACTACTATTTGTAAATGCTCCACTATCGATATTAGATATTTCATTCTCTCCCAAATATAATTGATGTAAATTTTGTAAATGTGAGAAACTACCTTTTCCCAATGTAGTTATTTTATTGGCGCTTAAATCAATCATTTCTAACTCTGAGAATGAGGAGAAGAGATGTGGTGGTATTTGATGAATAAAATTATTTGATAAATAAAGATATTTCAATGCTGGAACATTTAAAAATGTTTGTTTATGAATTGTTTCAATACGATTAGAAGCAAGATTTAGAAGATTCATCATTGGAAGATTCATAAATGATAATGAATCTAGTTGACTTATCTCATTTTTATGAAAATGTAAGGAAACCAGTTGTTTAAATCCTCTTATAGATGATGCAGGAATAGATTTAAATTTGTTATATCCAAAATTGATTGTTTGAATAGTTTCCTTAACATTATCAAAAAAGTTTTTATGAATAATTTCAATTTTATTACTTGAAAGGTTTAAATCTATCAACTATAAATATAAAAAACAGATAAAATATAATTATTATAAAAAAACTTACTTTAGATAATAATGGTAATACGTCAATTGCTTCTATCTTAGCAATTGAATTATTTGTTATAGACAATTTTTTTAATGAATTTCCTAATGGAATTAGTGAAGATGATGGTACATATTCAAGTTTATTATTATCCAATATTAATTCTTCCAATAATGATGTCATATTCTTAAAAGCATTTCCCTCTATTTTTGATATTTCATTATTTGAAAGATCTAATTCTTTTATATATAAATTTTCAAAGAAGGTATCACTTATGCGTTGTAATCTACTATTTCTTAAAGTTAACTTCTTGATTAATCCTAAATTTCTTTTGTTTGTCTTCAGTAATTCAACCACGAGATTACCATCATTATCTGAGCAATTTAATTCTAACCCAATTGGTGTATCAACGCATTCACATACATTTTCAAGTGTTTCTGGACATTGATATGAAGTAATTGCTAAAATTCCAAGGACAAGAAGGCTTTGTAATAGGTTATAGGGTATTTTAGTCATTTGTTATAATATATATGGTAAAATATTTATACAAATAATTGTTTCACTTTAAAATAAAATTTCTTCTCAAATATATATATATATATAGTAATTTTTTAAGGTTATCCTTATATCATACTAGTTGTAAAAATGTTTTATATAAAGTTTTTTTGATTATATTTTATTACAATAATCTGAAAAAAATAATTAAAGTTAATTAACGTTTTATAATTAATTGTATCAATAAAATAATGAATATGAATGTTATATATATTGAAACTAGTAGAAATTATTAAAAGCGAAAATTGCGGTATCTTGATATTATATTTATGTTATCGTTTATCTTGATCTAAATCTAGACGGAAATAACTTAAATTATGATTGAGTTAAAAGGTAGTAAAGTACGAATAGTTAGATAACGGACGATTAAATAAATGTGTTCTTTTTGTTATTATAGAGCGACAAAATTGGAAATATTTTCAACTGTTTTCGGTCAATAGGTATATCTAAACATTACGGTCAAAATTGTAGTTTGTTAATTTTTAAAATATAAACATAATCTAGACACTTTAACAGATTAAATCTAGAAAATTATAATAAAAGTTAAGAGTCTTGTGAAACTTTAAGGAGTTATCCTTGATGTGTTATGCCATTATGATCATGAACGATTTTCTATAACAAAAGTAATAAAAGCGTTTTTAGTATAGAAATCAACGGGAAGGTCATTTAACTGCCGGCGACACATCATTCTTTGTACATTTATAATATATGTATCAGGGATAGTAACAAATTTTCCTTGGCCTACACCCATTTATAAATATGTAAATATATGCCTCCACTCCTCTAACTACCTTTTATTCAAATCATTCAAACCAAAGCCAATGTTCTTCTACCGTGAATTATATTTTAAAATCAACAACATATAATTTTATATCTCTTCTTTCTGGGTCAGGACGGAAACAGTTGAATAGTACTAATGTTTTCTAAGCGTGTCCTTTGGCTATTAACACTTATTGTAAAAAATTTTCCACATTCTTTGCAAATATTCAATAACAAAACAAGTAAATTAATAAATATACCAAGTTAAGGTTATTTTTTATTATTATTTTAAGAAAAAAAATAATCACTTATATATTGGCATTTATTGAATTTTCATTGTTAAAAGAAGTACATCTATGTCAATTGAGTAAATAAAAGGATTATAATAAAAAAAAATCTCATTAACATGTTCCGAGTTATCAGATGTGTCAATTACTCATAGATAGATGTTATCAAAAAATTTTTCCCTCTACTTTTTGTATATCAAGAAATAACAATAGTTTTCATCTTCAAAGATATAGTTTTATTTTTTAACAATTTGTTTTGTATTAATAAACATAAAATTTATAAAGTAGACTAAAAAGTTTATTTTATTTATTTATGTCTTGAAAAAATGATACTTTTTGATTATTTACCAAATGATATAATTCATTTTTATTATTTTGAAACTATTTTTTAATTATCTTCCTTTCAATATGTATATATGTTCACTAATTTTATCATTTATCACTTACTTGAAAAATAAAGAGTATCATACATATATATATTCATCCTATTTTTTTATCATTCAAGAACCACTAAAAATTTTGTAATATAATAGAATGAAGAATTACTGATAAATTCTTGATAATTTAAAATATTAATTTCTTTTTCCAAAGCTTATATAAATTTTTATTTTGTTAAAATATCAAATAATTTTATGGTTAATAAAAATATATAAATTTTAATATATTAAAAATTTCTAAAAATTTTTCAATTATTATTTAATATTATTTATGAATATTTTGTGTGGTTGAATATTCAAAAATAAAAAGATAGGAAAAAAACAATAGAGGAATGGTAAAAATGTAACCGAAAATTAGTTTCCTTCTTTATTTTAATGTGAAATATATGTATCGTTTAAGGTTACTTTTTGTTTTTGATGATATTTATATATATTTTCTTTAATATCATTAGGATATGTTAGTAAAAGAAGAAGTTAAAACTTTTATGGTTAAAATTTTTAAAAAAGAAAAAGATGAAGAAATTAAAAAAAGAATAATCGGGTCATAAAATAGGAAAATATATATTTGGTTTCATATTGAGAATCTAAAATGTATTTTAAAGGGTTTACATTGAAAGAAGTATATTATATTAATACTTTTACTGAAGCTATTTTATAATCTAAATTTTTTATACTATCCCTTCCTTCACACTCATATAATGCTTTTTAATCTTTTTTTGATGAATTACTTTACTCGTGTACGATTAACTATTTATCTTTTTTTTACAAAGTAGATTAATTTTATTACAAATTATTCAAATTTTTTAAATTTTACCTATAAACATTGAGAAGGACGGCACTGAAAAAAATATTTTCTTATATTATTTATGTAAACTTAAAAAAGTACATATTAACTTTTTCTATATACTTCTATTATTGTTCAAAAAGCAATAACAGGAATTAATTGCTATTATTATTATATGCTTTCCTAAAAAAAATTAGCTCAAGTGTATCGTTGATATAACATATTTATATTTAAAACCAAAAATATAAATGTATTATTATTTTTCATTAAAAATATGTATTTATTTTTTATGATTAAAATTTTTTTCTTTAAGGACATTTGCTAATGGAAGTATAAATACAAGCTAATGGATATAATTTATAAAATATTATAAAGATGCTTCAATCATTATATATATNTATATATATTATCTCTTACATTCTTTTCATTATTTTTCTAATAAAACAAAATTACAAATTTTATTAGCCCTTTCAAAAATTGAGTAAAACGTTAGCTCTTAAACTTTATTATTAAACAATTGTTCTTCCCTTTTGATTGTTTAATATAAAAATACTCTTTTCTATTCATTTACTTCTTAAAACATAGATTTTTGTAATAGCATGTTTAGTAATGTTCTGTATTTTGATAAAGACAAGAGGAAATTAAATATTTTATTACCTATATTTATATTAGTTTCTCTGCAACATACTCGTTCTTATTTAACCATATAAATATATCCTTTTCTATACAAAAAAGGATTAATTTCTTTTATCATTTTAATTTACTTACATTTTTAAAAATAAAATTTAATAATATTTTGTTTTTAATTTAAGAAGAATTTTTTAATTCATTTTTTCAAAAAAAAAAAATTAACTACATCTGCACACATTTTAAATTTTTTTTAACTTTCATAATACAATAATTCTACTAATTATATCAATTATCTAATGACATTTAAAACATTTTCATAATCATATTAATCAAATTTAAATTCTTTCTATCCATTTGGCCCATTATCACTTCCTTATATACTTTTTGTGAACTCATATATAATAATTTATCTCTATAATAATCATAAATTTGAAAATATTTTATTAGATATATTTTAACAAATTACATTTTTAATAACACATATTACATATATATTTGAACCTAAAAAATATATAAATGCCTTTTATTAAACTAATAAAATTTTAAATTATAAATATATAACATCTTTTTTCATTTAAAATTTACTATAAACATTTACATCAAAAATGCAGGTGATTCCAAATTTTATGTTAAACATAACTTATCAATCATTTATCAATTATTATTGTGGTGGCACAAAACAATCACATATCTCTCAATATATAATATTATATTTAATGTTATTATATTTTAAAATTTAAAAGCTACCCTTAATCATTTTTTTGAACATATTATTTTTGTTGTCTGACCTTTTTTTAAATAAAAAAAAATATGTAAAGATATATTTTACATTATTTTTTTAAAAATTACATTAACTATAATTTAGTAATAGAATTTTTTTATATTCTTCTTTACTAGTTAATATTTTTTACTTGTTATTATAACAATTCTAATTAACTCTCTTTATCTCCTTATTGATATATCTAATAAACATTAAATTTTCTTAAACTGCTTTTTTAATTTGTATTTATTAAGACTACTGTATATATATGTGAATTATTATCATAACATCTATTCATTAAACACAATTTTTCTTGTTACCACAAAAATATATCCTCTTTTTTATTATCAATTTACTTTCAATAATACATTAATGACTTTAGAATAATAATTTCTTGCGTTAACTTATTTTTAAAAATTTTAATTAAATTTTATTCTTTAATATATAATTTTTTTTTTAATTTTACTAGTCAAAAGTAATGGCTTTAATATATGCATCAGCTGTTAATAAGCGTATTGGAAGTAGTGGATTGACAGGACATAGTAGTAGCCATAGTCATAGTAAGAATGGAAAGAAGAAATGTAGTCTTCAACATCATCATGGTCGTTGTTCTGATGATTTAAAGGATGATCCAATAAATTATTTGCTTATTTCTCATAAAAATCAACGTTCCAATGAAGAGTATTTGGTTAATCGTGATTCCAGAAATAGAGTACATATTAGAAGTATCTCTGTTTGTAAAGAACATCCATTTGAAAAATTTGACAAATGTCCAAAGATAAGAGAAAGTCTTAGTACCAGTTCATCTTCTAGAAACTGTAGCAAAGATTCAAGAGATGATTCTATTTGTTGTAGAAAACATTCTAAGTTTAAACATAGCAGTAACAAAATGTCAGTTGCAAGGTTAGTTCATATGTTTTTGATATTTATTAATTACCTTTTCATTTAATTAGTGTAAGCAATTTCAAAAAAAATTCCTATGGTGGACATATTAAAGCACTAAAGAAAGAGATAAGTAGTCGCAAAGTTTCTGTGCCACCAGTTTCCAATTTACAGAAAAATTTAATTAAAGACTATGACACACATTTTCAATCTGGATCATTATTTTCATTAAAAAGTAATGGGAAATTAGACATTCCAAGAAAACACACTATCAATGAAAGTTTATCACAACAGTTTGATGGAATAATTGAAAATGATGATCAAGAAATGAAAAAACAATTTATTGATAAAAAATTATCCAACTCTAGAAAATGTGATATAAGAAGAAAAAGTTTAAGTTATGACAATTTGAAATCATACCTTGAAAATCATGATGATCAAACAACAGATGAGAAAAGTAATGAGATAAGCGCATTTCAAAGAATGAAAAATAAATTTAAGAAATGGAAATTATAAATATATATACTACCATTTTATTGATAAAAAGGTACTATATAAATGATGAGAAAAGTTCAAAAAAAAAAGTTTTAAAAACCAAATTTATGTGATCTCTTTAAAGTTTAACAAAAGGACAAAATGGAGTTATTATTTTTTCGTTTTTTTTTTAATATTAATTTTACATTATTTGATAATACTTACAAAATATTTTAAAAAATAATTATATATAAGCTTCCATATATATAACCCTGAAGAGAATGTTATATAAATAATAAAAAAAATTACTCGTATAAAGCAAAATAAATTGTGTTTTTTATTCCTTCAATATCTTAGAAGAAGTCTTTTTTTTTTGCGCTAAAGTAATCTTTTATAATTTTATTGATAGACACTTTGTTTTGATGTTACGGATTCTGTTGGTATGTTATTTGTTGATGGCATACAGGTTGTGGAGCGTGATGGAGTATCCACTGGTAGTAGAGATGAATTTGTTGGAAATGATTGTCGGATGACGGAGTTTAAATTTCTACGAGATCCTACAGATAACAAATCAGATGATTGTAAAGTAGAAAGTTTTTCTTCCAAAATCATAGCATATGTTGCATAACGCTGTCTCTAAAAAAAACATTAATGATCATTGACATTTTATATATATATGATATATTTATTTAATCGAAAACATACCTCGTTTTCAAAATAGCGTTCTTTATGAAAATATTTTATTACATCATTCTTTTTTGCTCTTGTTGAGGGTGCATTTTGTCTTATACGAGTAACACAATCACTCATCTCTCTCACTTTTTCTTTATGTAATTTTAATTGCTCTGGTATACTATATGTTGTAACAATATCAGGCATCAGTGGTTTATGAAATGGAGCAGATAATGATGAGGCTGGAGCTGGCATTGTTGGAGCAGAAAAAGCTGCAGCAACATAATTAATAGCATTAATCCAACCTTGCATTTCCTCATTTGATGTTGTCTGTAATAGATATTCTCCACCTCGTGCAGTTTTAATTCTAAATACATTGTTCTTCTTTTTGTAATCATTTGCTACCTCAGCAATAGAATGATGTAAAAGAATACAGTTTCTAAATACTTCACAATTATTCTTCTTAAAGCCATCTTCATCTTTATGCAAATATAATGTTAAACCTTTGACTGTTCCATAAAGTAATTCCCATTTTCTTCTTCCAAATGGTGTTTTTTTTTCTTCAGAATCAAAAAGACATTTCCTATAAATAAAACCATGTTTATAATCAACTTGTTCTTTTTGAGGCATAACTAAAGCCATCCTTTCCGACTTTTTACGTAATACACTTCTTCTAAAAGAACTTTGCTTCTTAAATGTTTTCTCTTCATTTAATTTTTTGGTTTCCTCTTGTGTTATCTTACTACTTAAGGGTTCCTTGTGAATTGAACTATATAATACCTTTAATAAATTTCTATCATAATTACTTTTCATATGTGTAACATTATTAATAAATTCTCTACAACTCATTTTACTGGAAACATTTGGATTATGTAAATCAGTATTAAGGAGTAGTAATGCACAAATTAAATAATGTACATCATCAACATTTTTATATAAGGTAGGATTTGTGATGAAATATCTTGACGCAAATAACATGATGACATCAGAGACTGCAGTTGGTTCTCCATGTAACGTAACATGTTTTAAAAATTCTCTCAAAGCAGCATCAATTCTAACACCAGTTAGATAAAATAAATTAAGAAATTCATGTGTTATTTTTGCATGTTTATTATCTAGTTTAAGTATTTCATTCATTACTTCTTTTCCATTAAAACCATTCATATTGTACAACTTTAATGCTTCTTCTCTTATTTGCCCTAAATATATTATTAAAAATTAGAAATTAAAATATTAAATCAAAAATTAATAATTAATTATATAACTTACCTCTGTCATATTCTTTATCAGTTATAATATCACCAACAGTCATAGTAGAGAATGGTTCGGATAGTGTTGATCCTAATTTTTGGCTGTCTGCTCTATTAAATGTATTAGATGAATGTGATCGCACGTTTGTCGAATTATTATCATGTGATGGAGAGTCATAGTCAATCAAGTCATTTCGTGGAATAATGAAACTTGGGTATTTTGTCTTCTCATCAAGTGGACCTTTGTTAGTCATTACTAAATTGTCTATCTTTGTTGATAAAACTGGTGCTGTTATACATTCACTTATTGAGTTATCCTCTTCATTTGTTTTGATATTTGTATTAAGAGTTGTTGTTGTTTCCTCTTTACTAAATGTGTCCACAGTAGTGTCAACTTTCATTTTGTCTTGTTCCAAATTTTCTTGGTTGCTATCACCTAATATTTTATCATTGACAACAGTTGACTTGTAAGAACATATATCACTATTATTTAGATAGTCATTTTCTTGCTCTTTTTCAATGGTCTTTGTAAAGGTAGGTGCAGATATTTGTCTTCCTGACAACTTTCGCGGTATCTCTCTTTTAGGTATTCGGCTCATTCCACCCTAAAACATTAATTAATTAAAATGATTTATATTTATAAATAAACGTACCTTCGGAAATTCCATCGTTGTATTTGAATTTAATTTTAATATCTTATCACCAGTCATCACAAATGATTCGTACCTTGGATGTTGCTGACTACATGAATCATCCGATTTTATGATAACATTATCATTTGTTGTTGAAAAAGATTCACCTTTATTGGGGTTCAGGGAGGAGTTTGATTTATCAATATTAGGGGAATTTAAAACTTGAAGGGGCGTCTGAGCCGAATGTGGAGACGGCAAGATGTCTGTCATTAGTTGGTATGTATTCAGTAAAAATAATAATAGCTAAAAATAAGTATTAAAACCAGATTTAAGCAATTTATTACTAATAAATGGATGAACAAACGACTTGAACGATAATATAATATTAATGATTAACTAAAACTTTACGGATATATTTTAATAAAAACTATCAAATAATTTGAAAAAGTGATTAATATTCATATTTATCTATTAAAAAATGATTTCTCATTTTAACATTATATTTTATTTCCTTGGACATATATTATAATGACAACTTTAATATTATATTATAATAAAGTCACAATTTATTTTTCCAATAATAATTCATATATCACGAGGAAAATAATCTATATTAAGGAGATAGAAAATTAAAGTAAAACTTTTATATTTATAAAAAAAAAATCAAGAAGCTCACCTTAATATATTATTAGAATTTAATTGGAAAAATATATGATTTTTAATATATAATCATAACATTTATTACATTTAATTTATATAGGAAAAAAAGTTTTATTCATAAATAGAAAAATATATGTGGAATTATTAAATATTTAAAATAGAATATCATAATAGTCAGGGGATATATATTATGGACAAAAATTAACATATGAAATATTTGTTATATTGAAGTTAATAAATAATATTATTAAATATTTTAATCAAAAATAAATTCTTTACAAAAAAAAGTTCTTTTTGAATAAAAGATTATAAAGTTTATGAATTTTTATTGTTAAGAATATTTTTTTTTGTTCATCAAATTGAATTGTTCAGAAATTTAATCAAAAGGAATGGTAGATTAAATGCTCAAATAAAAAGTTTTTTATATTTATTAACTGAAATCTAACATAAATTCACTATAATATAAGGTATTTATACTTTTACAGCAAGGACACTTTCCCAGCATGAATTTTTGACGGAGTAATTTTGTAAATAGACATAACTTAAAACATCTACATACATATAGAGTTATTTAGAAATGAAAAAAAACTTTTTTTCTTTAAATATCATATATATTGAATAAAAAAGTATTTGGTCACGATTCATACAAATAAATGGAAAAATGGATTCAGATTTGGATGATAGGAGAATTTTTAAAGTTAACAAAAATAAAGATTATAGTATATATTCATTTATTCACAAAATATATTATCTATAAACGATAAGATGGTAATCGACGTTGGCACTTTTTATTTTCTCCTATTATCCTTCTAGTATATGTATGCTATAAATAGTGGTTTTACCATATATATATAGATGATATGAACAATACAAAATTTATATCTGTCATCCTCACGGTAAAAGCATGTCCTTTATGGATAATGAAATGAAACAATGAATATATACATAGATGTGTTATAATGAAGTTCAATAAATTTTATATTTTTAAAGAGTTTTGTTTGAAAAATGATAAAGATATATATATATATATAAAAGATTCTTTATCAGAAGGATAGAAAAAGCTTAATAAAAAGATTAATAATCAATCATTCAAAATATATACATATATACATTTATTGAAACAATATAAAAAATAAATTTTATTATTTTTTGATTATCAAAAAAATTAAATATGTATGTAATTGTTTATTATCATTCTAAGATTGTATGTGATAAAAGGTATGAGAATGTTATTTTATTGGTGGATTTGATATCAGTATGTGATAGGTAAACATTTTATTCTTGCATATTTAGAAATTTATGTATATATTTAATAGGTATAACACAAAATTGTTGAACTATCCTAATAATATATGTATAATATTTTTTTGTAATAAAAATGTAAATATAAGAATGAAGAAGAGAACAGAGCCTTGATTATTATTATTTTTATCATTTAATGTAATGAGAAAAATTTTATGTGGTTGGAGAGAAAAGATAAAACGATGAATATATGGAAGTAACAGTTTAAGTAATGTTATAAAAAAGATATATGATATAAAATTGTTCGATATGCATTATATTTACTAATTAATGTTTATGTCATTTGAAATGATACGATAGCTATAATATATAATTAGATAATCTAATTTAAATGAAACTCATTAACTAATACGCGCATTCAAGATTTTAGGATGTGAAGTAGGAAAAGAAAAGTTGTAACTGTTAAAAGTTAGAAAAATATATAGATTGTAAAGAAGAATCAGTAAATATATATATATATATATATTGATGAATTTATAATGATAAAAGAAAAGGAAGACTGTTTAAAAGGAAAATAAAAACAAAGTGATTAAACATAATCCATGAAAAAGTTATTGTAAATGGTCAATTGATAAGAAAGCATTGTTATCTATTAAGGAAATAAATAGATGCTATAAATGTACTGTTTATTATTATTACAATGTTGATATGGATAAAAAGATAGGGGGAACTTATTATAATAAGAGAAAAATCGAGTGGCATTGAAGCAACTGCTGTGGAGCCAAATGGGAATATAATGTACATGACTATATATAAACATCATTAACTCGGTGGTTGCTCATTTACAAAGAGTAATGGTCAAAAAGAAATATGGAAAAGATTAAAGTTGTAAAAGTTTTAACGGTAAGGTGAGAATAATCAAAAAGAAAATGTTATAATATTAAATTGAACCGACATCTATTACCCGTTGTACTATGATTTTGATGGTAAAAATTAAACTTTAATTGATGCATAAAGAACCACTCAACATATTGTATGGAGTACAATTAAATGGCATTTTACAATCACTTTGGAAGACAATAATGGTAGGGAAAGATGAGCAGTTATTATGAGTATTGTAAATTTTTATTAGTATACTTAAATGAAGATTGTACCATTATAAGATTTTTGTGATTGAATGAGTTATATATAAATATTATATAAAAATATATTGACATAATATTTATAATAAAAACCAAAATAACATTATATTTGGTACAGTTATAACCAGTCATTCTTGAATATAATTGTGAAGAAAAGGACATATTTTAAGATATAAAAATAATGAAAGTTGACATTGTGTTAGTTCAATATATTTCAAAATATTTAATAAAATAACAGATGAAAGAGTATATTATATAATTGATATACTTAAGTGAAACTGATATTAAATCTGTTGATTGAAGCTAATTAATAGTTAATTAAGTATATATATTTAAGACAAATACCACAAGATATTAAAATATATATAAACAAATTGATTTTAATATCTTCAAAAAGGTTTTTACTGTACAATAACAATTTGTCAAAGAGATAATAAATTGGGTGATATCACCTTTATGTAAATAAATGAGTTAAACTTTATTTACTTGATAATCACACTATCAATAATATAGATAAAGAAGTTCTATTCTCATTGTAATTATTTAACGAGAGTATATAACCTCCAAATGATAAAAAAATTAGTACAGTTATTTGTTTTATAATTTTTTACTACTCTAAACTTATTTTTTACAATAATTTTAATTATATATATTTTAAACTAGTTTCTCTAGAAAATAGAATCAAATTTTTATCAAGAATATAAATATTATAATAGAATTATGGAGGTTAAAAAATATATTTAATGTTTGATTGCGATATTGGATATTATATTTGTTAAATAAAAATTCGTTGGAAAATAGTTCATAAAATTATAGTTAAACAAGAGTAATGATATTCCTTGAAACGAAATAGAGGATAGAGAGTGCTGTATATTTTAATAAAAATTATTTAAACATTAAAAGAATATCATAATTCAAGATCTAAATATGTGCCTAAATAAATTTTAACATGGCACAATGTGTGCGCGATTTAAAGATGCGTTATAATATGTATACTTATTAAGATTAATAGATAAGTTTTAGGAGATCAAAAATTGAATAAATTAATTTAACGCGAAAAAGACTTAATACGATATATAGTGTATGGGTGATTTATTTTAAAGAAGCTTTAAAACAGTTTTAATATCATTATTTTTATATAAAAGTGGTTTTATAATATTATTTCATTGAATTAAAACAAAAGCTATTAATTAATGCGGAACAAATATATCTCATATCATCTTTTTTCTATTTTATTCTCTCATTTTTATATATATTTTTATATATGATAAAAAATCCATTTCTTTTTGTCGCATCTAATAATATATTAAACAAACAAAGAAGGTACATATACATAGTAATAAAAGAAATTATCGTGGCAAAGGTTTTTAAAAAATTTTAAAAAATAAATGAAATGGATATTAAGGAAAAATAGCATAAATGTGAATATCTTATAATACATATATTTATTATGCTGTAAAAATATATATATATATATACTAATAAAAGTTATCACAGCCTCCTAAATAATACTGTTCAATTTTAAATAAATATAACTTTCTCACGTTAATATATTATATTAAAAAAAATATGTATTTTTAATATCTTTAATAATATTATAAAAGATACAATTTCAAATAAGTTTAAACAATTTAATAGTAACACTATTAATAATGCCAGAGAAAATATGTATATATTTCTAAGGTATATAATATGTTAAAATGAATTCATCTTCATTAAATGAGTAACCATTTTCTTTTAATAACCAAAGGTTATTTATAATATATATGATGGAACAGAAAACTTTTTAAAATATGATTTAAAGAAAAGGTATTAATCTTAAAGTACAAAGATGAATTATAATTATAAAGAATAAACTGTAATAGATGTGTATAGAAATTATTAGACATATTAAAAAAAAAATAAAAAGAAACAATATAAGAGAAATGTAATTGAAAATAACTTATTTTTTTTAAATAAACTTTTATATATAATATTTTTGTTATAAGATTTTTTATCCTCTCTTGACAATTCATTTGATATTAATTTATTTCCCAAGTAAATATGGATATACAAATAATAATATAAATTTTAAAGAGAAGATTATAATATAAAATGAGAAAGCTACAATTTTGATTGAAGAATTTTATTCTCTTATATACGCTAAAAATTTAAAGGAGAAAAGGATTAATTTTTTGAGAATTACTATCATTATTATATGCTTATAAAAGATTTTAAAAAGAGAAATTGATAAAATGTCATTGAAATGATGAATTATATTTAATTTAATATTTAAAAATTTTAATTCAACCTATCTAAAGTATTATATAATGATAAGTGTCATAATCACTCTTTAAACATTCAAAAATATCTACATACAAAGGTTTTTACACTCAAAATTTGATATTCTTTCTAAGATTTTAATTGGAAGGAAGTATACGTCCCCCAATAAATTATATTATATTTCATGATACACGTAGTGATTTTACTTAGAATAATTTGATTAATTAAATATTGTACTTATTTAACTAGAAATAATGAGCAAACTTCAAAACTTCAAATCAATAGCAAAAAAGATTGTATGTGTTGGAAGAAATTATGCAGAGCATGCTGCAGAGTTAGGAAATAAAGTTCCAGAGAAACCAATGATTTTTGTTAAGACAACAAACTCATTGATTGGTGAAGATGGTAAAATTCAAATTCCTGTTGGATGTAATGATTTACATCAAGAAGTTGAATTAGCTGTTATATTTAATGACACTGTATCAAAAGTAAAAGAAATAGATGCGATGAAGTATGTTGGTGGGTATGCGGTTGCCTTAGACATGACAGCAAGAGATTTTCAAGTACGTTTTATTATTAAATTTTTCTTTTTATATATTTATAGAACGAAGCAAAAAAAGCTGGTGCGCCATGGTTTTTGGCAAAATCTTTTGACACGTCTTGTCCAATTTCAAATTTTATACCAAAAGAATCAATTCCCGATCCACATAATGTTGAATTATTTTGTCATATTAATGGAAAAGTTCAACAAAAGTGTAAGACAAATGTGATGATATTTAACATTCCAACATTAATTAGTTATGTAAGTCAATTTGTTACATTAGAAGAAGGAGATATTTTACTTACTGGAACTCCAAGTGGTGTTTCAAAGGTTGTTTCCGGTGATTGCATCGAATTTGGATTAACTGACATCTCAAAAAGTAGAATCTTTGTCAATTAATTAAACATTTAATTGTGACTAATTATTTGTCGTAAAATCAGACAAAATAAAATATATTTTAGGTTTGATAAATTGTCTTTATATATGTTTAATTTAATTATATAGAGAAAATATTTTTGATATCTTAATAAAAACTTTTCTTTTTTGAGAAGAGAAAATTAAGAAAAAAATGTTTCAAATTAGGCGTGTATATATATACAATATCAAAAGTTATCTTTTCCAATTATGATATATAATTGTTGGTTTTCTTTTTATCACAATTCTCCCTATGCATGTTGTTTTATGAAACTAAATGTCAAAAATAAACATTTCAATAGAGAATTAAAATAAAGACCAAGTGTAACGTTTTCTCATAAAAAGGTTAACACATTTCTTTTTATCATCAAAAATATAAACTGGCAAATATTGCGTATATCTTAAATAAATAGATTGTTTTATAAATAATTCACTTAACATCATATAAGTTTAATCAAATAACAAGAACTAATGCAAAGTAACTTGGTCCTATTTCAATTTAAAAATTGATAACAAAACTTTCTCATGAAAAGAAAGAAGAAAAAATAAATGTTAACAAAAACTAACGTTAAGAGAAAAATATAAGCTTTAAATGATAATGTGAACCGCAAAAATAAGTATCTAGTCTTCAAGTTTTTAACAAGCATAGCAACTATGTATGTTTTTGATAAAATATACATAATATGTACTGAAAATAGTTATATATGGGAGAAAACATATATATAGATAGATGCCTAGAAAGCATAAAAATTGAAAATAGAGAGACATTTTCTTTTGGCATTGGCACTTTTATAAATTGTTATATCAAATATTGTGTTTTTTTTTTAATTTAAACTAAAAAATATTAAATGAAATTAATTTGTAATATTATAAGGCTTCAATTTTTAATTAATTTTTCTTATAGGAAATATATTTTGAAAGAAACATGGATGCTAAAGAAAAAATGCTTCCTAAGGAAAGGGAATATGATAATTTTGTTGTAAACTCACCTTCCTTTGAGAAGAAAATAATGAATCCTCCAGAGATTAAATTTTTATCAGTTGATCCAAAAGGAGAACAAGCAGAAACTGCAAGTATGATGAGAAAAAGAGATCGATTAAGAGCCCGTATTAGAAAGCTAAGACGTAAGGATGGTGTTAAAAGAGTATTTATAATATTAATGATAAAAAATTCTTTCTTTTTAGAAAACCAATGCGTCGGCATTTGTGTATTCTTGGCATTAGGACTACTATTTAATGGCTTAGCATACTTGGCTAGTGTATATTCAGCTCAATTAAACACTGAAATTATTGAGGCAGTTGTTGCAAGTCATCAAAACTCAAAACTTGGTAACTTACAATTAAAATTAAAAAAAGCATTACAAGGAACACCATCAAAATTTTTGATTGGTCTCATTAATTGGATAGGTAGAATGTTAAGTGCTGTTGGTACAATGATGTTGGTACAGGTAGATAACAAATATATAAAATATAAAAATAACAAATTAATAATATTCTTTAGAGTATAATAACATTCTTAAAACGAAGGAGATCTAATTCATGGGTAACAAAAGCTGCCTCAACAACTGATATCAATGACCCAGTCAATGAAATAAATGGAGGCATAAGCGAAATGTTAGGTGAATTTTGTTTACAATGTGTTTCTAGTAGTGGATAACTGATGATATATATAAATTTTATCAAAAAAACAAATTTTTAATCATTTTTAATCATTTTTATTTGACTTTTTTTATTCAACAAATCTCAAACAATGTGATCTTTTTTATTATATAATGTGATATATATGCAATATCAATATAAAACAAGAAATCTTGCAAAGTACAACCAAATAAATGTGTGTTAACATGTTTTATTTTTCTTATTACTCTAATTTAAAGAATATCTCTGTTATGAAATTATTTATTTATTAACTTTAAATTTTTAAAAAAGGGAATGTTATTATGAAAATGAAAGTTTTTTTTAATCCTTATGAATGTTGATATAATCTTTTAATTAATCCTATAATGATTTTTAATTTAATAGATGTATAATATTCGTCATTATTTTTCCATAAAAGACAAATATTTTTCAAATGTATTACAATGACTTTTTTGAATTATTATCAAATTTATCATCAAATAAAATATATTTATAGAATAAATATAATTGATAAGTGTGTTTATAGGTAAAAAAATAATAAAATAAATCACTAAGTTATATAAAAACATTCTATTTCAAACGTATATGTACCTCCAAAACTCATCGTAACAAGAATTTAAAGTACTAAAATAAAATTCTTTACTTTCATTATACGCTTTTTTTGTTAACGTCATAAGAAAGATCATGAACAACTTGTGAAAAGGTTAAGAATGACCCATATAATTTGATTTGAAATATCCACATAATAGTTAATCAAAAATTTTATGGATAAGTTTACCTATATATGCATATATATTTTATCTTATTATATAATTATCTTAAATAATAATCATTAAATTATATTTAAGGTTCTCTTATCAAAATTTTAAATTTTACTATAAATATAGTTTATATAGCTGGAGTTTAAATATTTATAAATATATATTGTAATAATTTAACATTTTTAATAAGAAGAAAGAAATTAAAAGATTAATGTTAATTTATCTTCTATTTTCTTTCCCCTAAATATATAATCAGTAAAAGTTTTAAATCTAACTTTTTGATAAAAAATAATTGACATATATTATTATACTTTTATTCTAAAACATAATTTTATCTCTTTTGGAAGTATTGTATTGTAAGTTTTTCAAATATTATTCAATTAATATTCATAATTTATAGCTTCTTATACCACTTAGAATGCAAGTCAATTATTTTCATATTGATGAATATACTAATCGTGGAATGATTCAATTAATTATTGGTCCAATGTTTAGTGGAAAATCGTATGTACAAAAAAAAATCATTTCATGTATAAATATTAATTTCATTGCTCTTTATCATATGAATAAATATTTTATTTTGTTTTTTATTATTAATTTTTCTTTTTTTAGAACTGAACTTTTTCGCTTAACAAATTTATATAAAATAGCAAAAAAGAAAGTTGTTGTAGTTAAATATGAAAATGATACTAGATATGATGAAAAATTAGCTTCTACACATGATAAGAAAACTGTTAAAGCAATTAGCGCTGTTCATTTAAAAGATATTTTTGACAAACTTAAAGTTAATGATGTTATTGGGATTGATGAAGGACAATTTGTAAGTTTATCAATTATTTTAATTTAATAAAATTATATTTTCTATAGTTTGATGATATTGTTTATGTTGCCGAAGAATTGGCTAAACTTGGGAAACTTGTTATTGTTGCTGCACTTGATGGAGATTTTCAGAGGCGTCCTTTTGAAACAATAACAGGACTTTATCCTTTGGCAGAGAAGATTGAAAAGATAAATGCTGTTTGTAGGTTATGTGGTTATTTTGCTTCATTTACTTTTCGAACTACAACGTGTTCAGATTTGGAAGTCATTGGAGGTGAAGAAATGTATAAGGCTGTTTGTAGGGAATGCTATTATGAATTAAAAAAGAAACAACATGAAGATCAAATAAATAACAATAACCCAGATGAAACAAACAATGAAACTTTAAGTATATCAAATAATCAGCAAACTAAGGAATATGGCCTAAAGAAAAAAAATTTTATTACAAGAAATATTGCATAATTGGTTTTATTAAAAGAAATCACATTATATTACAATATTTAACTATGCTAATTTTTGCCACAAATATTAAACATTTCAAATAATATATAAATGATAAAAAATATTATAAAACTTTATATAAATGATCATTTCCAAATGTTATATTTATACATAAACTAGGATTTTTGTGGGTGAAATTTAATGTAAATGCTAATAGAAACCTCATTTCTAAATAAAATGTATGGTAGTATTTAGTAAAATGATTATTTAAAAAGCATTAGTTTTTATTAGAGTACACTATGCTTAAAGCAAATACCATATATTCCTATATAATTTTGTTGACTTTTTGACTCAATTAAGTAATATACTTAAATATTAAAACTCAACCATATACTTTTGTACATAATAATTTTTAACTAAATGAATGATAAGAAATACACTCAATTTAATTTTCTGGAGAAAGATTATTTTAAATATATAAACAATTATTATTAGAAAATATTAAGTATCTAATAATGTGTACTTTTTATCATTGAATGATTATAAAAATCATCTATAAATTTTAAACCTATTTATCAATATCTTATTACTTTGTTTTTGATAAAAGGATTATCATTTTTAAGAATGGTAGCTACTTAAATTTGTTAAAATCAATTATTTTATGTACCTCTTCTTCATCTTCTTTCATAAACTAAACTCATTTCCTTTTTTTAGCTTCCTCCCAAATATGCTTTTTTAAATGATAAGTATACTCCTTTCCTAATATATATTTATTATTCAATATTACAGTCTACTCCTCCAAAACTAAACTCTCTGTATCTATTTGTGATAGAGATGAAAACCTCTTTTATATTACATTTAAATATATAATGACAGTTCATGAAGAAAAACTATCAACATTCTTCTATTTTTCAATATACATTTTCAACCCTTCTATTACTCATTTTATAATATTATGCATATGTATAAAGTTAGGCAAACAAACTACTTACCATAACCATATTTAAGAGTTTTATAAAATTATATATAAAAAAAAGATTATTTCAATATTTAACATTTTTTATCCCTAATATTAAAATGTCTATTCTTTAAACTTTTAATACAATTTATTTTTGAATTATTGTATACAAAACTTTTTTAATTTATCAAAAATTTTTAACAATATTTCATTAATTGACTCATTAATCATTCTCATCACCTTAGCTAATTTATAATAATACATTAAGACTTTTCAACCAAAATATATAATGTTTAATTGATGTGTGAAGGACAAATTAGGTTAATTATTTTAATGATTCGCAATGGATCCTGTTTAATAAACTAAAATTGTCATTCATAAATAATTTACTTGAAAAATATAATATTTTATAGGAAGAATATTTATTTTGATTGCATTTAGAAAAAAAAAGTTTCTTTTTTGATACCATGTAAGTAGTGGTACTTTTTTTATTAAATAAAATGTATACCGTCATATTGTTTGGTAATGATTTTTTTTTTTTAAAATATTTTGAAATTATCAATTTCTAATATGTTGTTGTGTATATAAATATGTATAATTTTGACATCAAACTTGACATAAACGTTTATTTTAAGTACCAATAATTTAATACATTCATCATTTAGGATAAACCTAATATTATTTATACTTCTTCAATTTAAGCTTTCTACGTATAAACTTTATGATATATATGTTTATAAAAGAGTATTCTAAATTTGTGTATTATTTAAATAAAAGATAAGCTAAAATAAGTTAATATATTTTATAATTCATTGTGGCACAGGATATTTATATACATTTAAAATAAACTATTAAATTTAAAGATACCAAATAAAGATTTTTATTAGAAATCTAGGGGTTTACCGTTTCTTTATATATATATTTTTCTTAACATTATCGTTTCTAAAATAATTTATATTCATGCTTAAACATCTCTATTATTAGATCAGGTATTTATTCATTCTATTATATATATATTTCTTTTGTTATTAGTACAATAATTCAAATAATAAAACATATAGATATTTGTCGGGTTATTTTTGTAATAAAATGTAATGGTATTGTAAATTGATAATTTCCATTATATTATCTTACATTTTCTCTCCTTTTTCAAAAAGTATAATTTCTTATTGTGTTGATGGAAACGCTCTTTTGAAACAAAATTTGTCATATTTTATATTATAATAATTTTAAAATATACCATGTTACATATGGCTTTAAAAATGTATTAGAAAATAATTGTATTTTGTGAATCATATAAAAAAGAATTTGTTAAGTAAAAATTTTAAAATATTACTTTTTGTAATGTTGTTTAGAAAAATTACTTATTGATATTTTGTGTAATCATATTTATAGTAAAAGAAGATCATTTGTTTAATAATTATTTTATGATTAAATCTAAATTTGAAAAAGTATATTTATTGTTTAATAAATAAATATTTTATAAAAAAATTGTAAAGTTCAAAGAATTAAAGTTTTTGGTGATGTATAAGTTATATATACAAATTAGCTTAACATTTTCTTTCTCTCAATAATGATAATCTAACTTTGTCCTTGGATGAATCATACGAAGAATGATATTTAAATCACTCAAACAAAATATATTATCATTATCTAAAAATTAACCACCGTTTTGATATATAAATTTATATATATTTTAACCCATCTCTATATATGTGCATTAACACAATTGGTTAACGTGTACATATATTCAATAGTTAAAATAGAAAATCATATTATTATTTTAATCATTTACAATTGCTAATTTATTTTAAATCTACCATAAATATAAAGTTTATTACTTTTAATTTTATATATGTATATTTTTGATAAATTAGAGAGGAAAAAAAGATACATCTATCCATCTTTCTTTCAATACTTATATATATTTATGGTTAATGGCCTTCACAAATTTTTAGGTGAAATAATCACTTTATCAAAATATATAATAACAATTTTGATTGATATTTAAATTAATGCCTTTTAAAGACAATTTTTGTTAAAATTAAATCTTTATTTAATTGTTTATTATATTAACATGTAATTCTTCCTTCTTATTTATTTCTATAATTCTGTCATACAATAAAAAAATTTATATCATTTTTTATTGACAAATTTATTTTTGTGTTACCATTTCCATTTTATTTTATAGATTAAAAAATCATGACTGATGGTACTATTACACCACCGATAAATGTAGATAAAGGACCAGCTGCTATATCCGTTGTTAAAGATCATGGTAATAAAGTTGAACTTGTTGTTAAAGTACCACAATTAAAGAAAAGAAGAAAGATTTTTAGAAGTATAATTGGTATTATTAAAAAACCATCTGATCCATCAAAATTATGTGCTAATGCTAGATTTACAGAATATTCTTTAGATAATCTTTCACTTCATTTTGTTGTTAATGTATTTAAAAAGAAGAAGAGAAGAAATCAAAAAGTTGAGACACTTCTTGGAAGTTATACATGTGAAATAAAACAATTCCCATCTAGAATATCACCAGAAAGTGCTGAATTTGAGGTATAATAAAAATCTTTGTTACTTAGAAAAATATATATATTTTTTTATAGATTCTCCAAGCTTCTAGTGGAAACGCTTTTATTGGTTTAACATTAATAAAAATAGACAACATCAGTACAAATTGGAAAGATTTTCAAGATTCAAACGGTACAATTGATGTGTCACAAATTTAAAAATATACTCAATTTTTATTATAAGAAAATAATTACAATTATTGATACTGTTTAAAAATATAAATGAAATTTTTATATTCTTTATCTTTTTAATATCATTTCTACTGCTATAATATTTTTTTCATAATTCCTATTTTAAATATATATGCATATAAATATTTTTTATTTATAATTTTTTTGAATAATTTTTAAAAATTTTTCAATATCATTTTAAAATCATTAAAATAAAATATTAATGATAAATAAAGATTTATTATACATATATACCTCTTTACAAAAGAACAATTATATAATTCTTAAAATACTCACTTTAATTGTTTAATAGAAAGTGGAAAGAAAGTTCTCCTTGTTGTCATAGAATGTAAACAAAGAATGCACAATAATTTTGACTCCTTCAAACTTCTTTAATAAAATAAAAAGAAGATAGGTGATAACATTTTTGTTAAATTTTTACATATGTTTTAAAGATCTGATCTCCATTATATATTTTTGTATTAATCAAAAGTTTAATTTTATCTTTATCAAAGGAGATGGTTTTCAATTAATTGACAATTATCAAAAATTTTGCTAACTATTTTTTAAACAAATATATTTTTCTATATATTATTAATTTCTCAAACAACAATCTTTCATATATATTAAAAAAGAATATGTCTAAAAATAGCCTAAATGCTTTTATTTTTATAAATATTACATTATTTTTTCATTACATCCCTGTGTTTACATCTAAAGCTGAGTATATGTTGTACTCAAATTTAATGCAAGATTATAATCATTTAACTAGACCAGTAGAAAAAGGAAATTTATCTGTTATTGTAAATGTTGGTTTGTTAATGCATCAAATTATTGATGTTGATGAGAAGAATCAACAAATTGAACTCCATGCTCAATTGAATATTGTAAGTGCATTTTTTAAACCATCTAACTCCAAAAGCTTTTTTTATCTTTCAAAAAAAATGTTTTCTTCTTCTTAAATATGTTATAAATGGGATTAATGACTAAATTATATGCTTCTAAAAAAGTGAATATAAGCATATATAAATGCGTGGGTATTTGGATAATAAGTTATAACATAATATTTTTACTACTGATTATCAAACTGTTCTACATAATGTGTCTCGTGTGTGTGAAATCATCTAAGTATAATTATTTAAAAGTGATGCCATGATAGAAACTATAAAGTATAAAGTATATTTTTTAATAAACTACAAAAATGATACTATTAAAGTGATGGTTTTATAATTAAATATTTTCATTTTTCATTTATAAAATATGGTCTTTAATTAATATATAAACTTTAGAGGAAGATAAAAAGTTTTTTTGAAATTAACATTATTCTTGCAAAAATATATAACTATTTCCTTTCCTTATAGACATGGATAGATAAGAGACTTTCATGGAATTCTAATAACTATGATGACATAGAAAAATTACGATTTCCTAAAAATCACATTTGGACACCGGACTTATTACTTTATAATAGTGTAGCGGAAGAATTTGATACATCCTATCCAGTTAATATTCTTGTAAAAAATGATGGGACTGTTATATGGCAACCACCAGCTATATTAAAATTTAGTTGTACTATGAATATTGTGTATTTTCCTTTTGATTCACAACGTTGTGAAATGAAATTTGGTTCATGGACATATGATGGTACTAAAGTTGAGCTAGCTACAACACCAGATAGTTTTGTTACATCTAAATTAATTGAAAATGCAGAATGGTCTTTAATAGATAAACTTGTTATTCGTAATATTCAGGTAAATATTTTTACAGAATTATTAAATGCTATAAAAATAATTCTAATTAATTATTTTAATATTTTATGTTATTTTATTTTTATTTTAGCATTATCAATGTTGCCCAGAGCCTTATTATGATGTAGTTTTTCAGTTTACAATAAAAAGAAAAACTTTATATTACGGTAAAATTATATATTATTAATTATCACATTTTATGGAAAGTAATATTTTTTTTTCTTATTTTCAGGAATTAATCTAATTATACCATGCTTGGTTATAACTTTAATGACTCTAATAGGTTTTATTTTTCCTTCAGAGGCTGGTGAAAAGACAAGTTTACGTAAGTTTTATACTTTCATCCAAATGAACTTTTAATTTATAAATTTTTCTTTTCAGAGATATCAATTATGCTGTCCATCTGTATATTTCAAAATTATGTCTCAGATATGTCTCCACCATCTTCTGACTCAGTTCCATTTTTAGGTAAGAATAAAAAATATTTTTTCATTCATCATAATATAACATCTTTATTCTTATATTTTTGCTTTAACTCTATCCGTAATTAAATTATAGGAATGTTTTTTATATATTGCTTATTATATCTTGGAGGGTCAATTGTCGCTACTACAATAACTTTAGCTATTCATAATCGCTCAGCAAAGAGTCATTTTCTTTCATATATGGTATGTAAAATTTTTATATAAAAAGTTTTTAATAATTTAAATTAACATCTCTTTTCTCATACTACTAAATATATATAAAAATTTTTCATATCTTTTTATTTTATATTTTTTTGTATGAGAAAGGATTTTTAATATTTTTAAGATGATTAAAATACTTATGAAATGGTTGCCATACTTCTGTATGTTAAGGAGACCACCCACGAGATTGTGTGACACTGAAGATGAAGAAGTGGAGGAGGAAGAAGAAAGAAAATATAAAAAGGAAGATCTTCAAATTTTAGACAATATAAGAGATTGCTCGCAAAAAGGATTAATAGACGAAGAAGTATTAGCACAGTTATTATTATTAGAACAAATACTCCATGATATCAAAGTAAGTTTTCGCTCATGTATAAATATTTTAAAATATAATAATTAAAAATAGAAATCATGTAAACAAAATAATTAATTATTTATTTTTAGGAGTATAAAAAAATATTTGATAATGACCATGAAGACCATATGGTAGAAAAAGATTATGAATTTATGGCTATAGTTGTTGATCGTGCTACATTGGTAATGTCTTCAATATTTATTGTAATTTCCACTGTCGCTTTCTTTTTGTCTGTTATGTAATATATTGTGCTTTTAATACATATAAATCGTTTATTTTATAAAAAAAAAAATTATTTTTAATTTATGTAATTTTATGTTTAATTAATTATTTTATAAATTAACATAACCAAAAGTTAATAAATCAAGGTATTATATAACAAAAATTAAAAAAGTAAACATTAATTTAAATGAAAAATATTTAACAATTATGATTTCGTTACTATTTATAGAATATTTTGATTAAAAGTTTATAAAAATTTCGTATAAGAAAACCTATTCCAAGTTAAATTATAACAAAAATATGACGTCAAAAGATTGTTCTAATATTAAAGACTTTTTATTTTTAACAACTATACTATTATTTTTTCAAAATTGAATAAGAAACAATTTTTAAAAATTATTATAGCGTATTTTGATTGCTTCATTCCTACTATATCTCCGATATCCACCTAAAAGTATATATATTTTATTTATACATATATTTTTTGTTTTTTGATATTTAAACAAAAAGATGTATTAAAATATTATCTCGACTTATTATTTTATTATATAAAAATTTCGAGAAAGTAAGAAAATACTTTTTTTAATTAATGAGAAACTTGTTATTACCTTTAAAGTATTTCCATTTCTTCTTATTTCTATTTTTAAAATTTTCTTTTTAATATCATTTTATATATTGCCTTATCACTGGTGATATATCTTTTTAAAAATATTAAAAAGAAAATGTTATATTCTTATTTCAATTAACCCTATAATAAAATTTATAAATCGGAAATACATAAATTTTAAAATTTTTTAAAATATAAATATCATTCAGAGCATATTTTTGCATTATTTTTCTTTCACAATCAAAATAGTCAAAAAAAAGAATAATGAGGAGATTTTGTGTATATATAAAACAATTTCTTTATTGTATATGTATAAACTTTTTATACAAAAACTAACAATAACAATCTCTAATCTTTATATTCTTATAATCCTCCCTATGGTAATATAACTTTTGTATATTTTAAACAATAATAATCATATTTAATGAGATATGAATCATAAATTTTTAAGGATATTAATTTTAAAGAAATATATTTTATTTAGTCGATTATAATTATTATATTATATATTTTAGCTATGATGTATAGTTATTCATTTTTTAAAGTTTTTACTCTTTTAATGGCATTTAGTTATGATGTTAGGTTATTAAATACTATATGTCATTAAAAATGTGATTAATTTTTTTTATAATCATTGTATAATATCTTAAGATAACTTTATATATAAATTCCTAAGGATAATTAAAAGTATACTTTGAATTGTTACAACAAAGTATTATACATCTCAAACATTTTAGACCCCTCCTTTTTAATGACTTTAAAAGAAGATTGCCTTCATTTAAATTCTAAAATATTTAAATCGTCTTCTGTCTATTATTATAAATGTATTTTAAATACATATGTTTCCTATAAATTGTTTCTATGAAATGTTATCCCATGTATATTGTATAGTTAAGGTAGCCATTATAATAAACTTTGTTTATTAACCTTTTATAATTGTTATTTTTTTAAAAATTCTTGTTATCAAATCAATGTAATCATTTATTTATTATTGGTAGATAATGATAAACAATATTGCTTTAATGTTATATTATTTTAAAATTTTTACTTTTAATAATCAAAGTCATATTTTTCTTTTTTAATTTCTTCTTTGCATTGTAGTATTTTTAACGTTACCTCAAAAGTTGTTTATCTTTTTCAATATTATATATATATATATTATAATACAAAATACAAAAAAAAAATACATTTTGGCGTAATAATAACGTGTTACAAAATTCAATCTATCCGTTTTTGTTTTTACATATATGCCGCTTTTACGCCAATTATTTCTAAAATACTTTTATTTCAGAATGCAGCACAAATTTATTTTCTTATTGTTTACATTATCTCTAATTTTTATTACTTTGCTAATTCCGACGAATGTCGCCAATGGAGATGTCGTTCCCTTTAACGATGTTCACCCTGTTTGTGGGGTCCATCCTATGCAAGCAATTATAACAAAACTTAAAGAAGAAGGTAATTATATAGTTACTCTAATTACTAAGTAGTACATATTTGGTTCATTTTTAGATTCTGACTTGGACCATGAAACAGTTGTACTTTTACTCAAAAAAATTAAAGTACATTCTCCAAAAGCATGGAAAAATTATCAAAATACTGTAAATGCATACAGAAACTGCAAACTAATGGCAACAGGGGGAACCTTAGGATAAATATGTCAGCAGGTGTTTGAAATATTGAGATCATCTATATATAATAAAAAAATACCAAAAAAATTGTATAACCAAACCATATACTTTGACTCGAAGGAAAAACCATTTATAAACTTAATTCAAAAAGCACTGTTTATATATTATCATCACCATTGCCACTTTTATTCTCCCATAATATTGTTAAATCATCACGTATTTACTAATCAACTTCTTATATTATGACAAAAATATTATTTTTAATATTCCAAGAATGAGAATATTAAAAAAAAGTTTCCATCATTTTATTATGATGCATCAAACAATTGAACTTTTTTAAATATGATAATTTTTTATTACATAATATAAAAATAATACACACCTATATTCTTTGAAGCTATTTTCTTCAAAAATAAAGATTAATTCATAAAAAGCAAGAAAAGGAGCACTTTATTAAATTATATGATCTCAAATAAGCAAATATTGTATCTCATGACAACAACTAATATTTTATAAATAAATCATAAAGTAAAACTTTTTTAACTATTAATTTTTTCTATAATCAAATAAAATAAATGTCGGATGAGAAATGTTTATTATATCATTTTTTATAACCTTAATAAAAAGGAAATAAATTGATGACGAATTTGATAGAAAAACAATATTTTTTAACAAAAAAAAAACACTATAGAGAACAATATTTATATGTAAATTTTTAAAAAACACATTTGAGACAAATTACATATCTCTTCATCTTATAATGCAATTTAAATATATAAAATGTTTCAAAAATCAGACTTTAAAATGTGCATTTTAAGAAATTTGCTTTACATATATATAAATGTTGCTTATTGCAACTGTGAATTTTAAAAAATAAACATATATTATGAAAAAGAGAAGGTGAAAATTGTTAATTTTAAGGAAGTATATTTCCCTTTTATAAGATATCTTTATTTATGTCTTAGAAAAGTACTTTTAAATTACATTTATATAATTATAAAAACTTTTCAAAATAAAGCTAAATTTTTATCATTATAAATTGGATTGAAACTTTTCTTCAATATTTTAAATAGCTTATATAAACAACATTAGTACTTTAATAATATATTACGCTAATAATTCTTCTTTTATCTTACTAAAGTAGTTCCAATTTATTTTTATATTGATAATGATGGAAAAATAATGTTGGTATTATAAATCAATGATATTTTAATGTAAATTATTTTGCCATTTTTTAAGTTTTTTAAACAATTAAATTATTTATTTTTAAAAATATTTTTAAGCCTCTCCATATGTATATAAAAATTACATCTAATAATGATATTTTAAGATAAAAGGGATTTTGATTGAGTAAAAAGATTGTCAAAAATAATGTCAAAGCAAATTTATAATTTTTCTATACATGTGTACCAATATTATTGCAATAATAATTTATGTGCTTGCTTTTGCGATATTTAATTGGTATATCATTTTCTTCCTCTTTTTTAATATCATTTAAATTAATTTTAACATCCTTCTTTATACTCGGAACAGATGATAATAATATATTTGATTTAGAAGATCTTCTTAATACTGCTGCGACATGACTAGACATTGATGCTCGCGAACGACGATTCACTCTTGGTCTTGTTTGTATAGGTGGTGGTGGAGAATATTCCATTTCAATATGCCAATAATAATGCCACATAATTAATGTAAAAAACCAATTTAACAAGAAACCTAATAAATAATATGATAATGATAAGGCTAAATGTTTATCAACTAAACCACCAATTGCTTCAAGAATTTTTGGGGCTGTAGCCATTGTTAAAATTGACATACCCAAAGCATATGAACTTTCCATTAATAGTGCTATAAACATATTATTATCAACATTTTTTACATAAACAATTTTTTAAACAATAACACAATTTATAACAATGACAAAGTTTTAGTATTTTAGTATTTTAGTCATATTAAATTTACATTTATAATTTCAATTTTTTATAAACCTTGCTGATTTAATTCACATGAACAACACATATTTCTCACTTTTAATAATATTATTAAATGATGTAAAAATTTTGATGAGAAATTTAAATTTGTAGTACATAAATTAATGATGATAGAAGTACAACAATATAAAACAAATTACATAAAAAATATAAAAAGAAATTTTATACCTGGCCACATTAACCAAACATATTTTTGTAGACAAGTTAAGTTGACAGTCATTATTATTAATGAAGTCCCTTGTTCTAAGCACCACATAGCTCTCATATAACCTCCATCTAAATAATTTGCTACGCACTCATCTGTTCCCAAAATACGATGCATCAATCCAAAATCAAATATGATTACATCATATGCCATAAATTTTTCCTCAGCAGTAGCATTTATAGAAATATTAGAATGACAGTGAAATATCTCTTTAAATCTTGAATATGAAAAGATATGTTGATAGAATGATATAACAATAACTGTAAATTGAGCTAATCCAAAGAAAGCACAAAGACAGCGATTTGATATAGGACAACCAAAAATACTTGTATTCTTTTCACTAATTTTAATACAAAATAATAATCTCATCCTTCTGAAATTTATAACAATAATATTTTTCCATATTATATTACCACTTGAAATAACAAATAACTTTACAGAAGATTAAACTTACACTTTTCTACGTTTTAACACTCACCTTTTTTTGATAACAAAAAAGAAAAGGTAATCGAATAAAAAAATATTTTCTGAAAACTTTTATATATATTATATTTTTGTTGTATTATAATAAAAAGAACTTGTACATATATACTTTAAGTTAAAAATAACATTAAACAGTTTTATGTGTTAATGTCAAATGTCTAATATTTCATTCATATTTTTTGATTTTCAACATCATTAACCAATATTAAGAATTATAATTTTTAACAGCTGTTAAAATATTTTTTACATACAAATATGCCAATCTTAATAATTATATAAATAAAGAGTTATACATTTATGTTAAATTTTAAAACTTTATATAAACAATTAATGTAAAAATTAGACTTTTAAAATTTTTAAAAAGACATTAATTATATTTATTTTTCAAATTTTTACCCTACATTGCTACTACATTACCTTTTGGTAAATTTTTTGCTTAAAAATTGATGGATTGGACAAGTTTTATATATTGTAAAAGAGTTAAAATTTTTATTTATTTATTGTATAATTTTATTTGTAATCATCTTAAATTAACCATTGTTAAGATAGATTAATTAAAGATTATATGGTAGATTAATTTTAATAATTAAAGTATCTTTGATCATTATTTTGAATATTTTTCAAAATTTCTTTAAATTTTTTCTGATTACTGTATGGAAGTTGATTTAAAATAAATATGTTATGATAAAAGGAAGTCTTTATTGAATCAATTTGTTTATATTTAGAATAGGAATGGGATGTTTTTATCAAAATAATAAAATTACAATCATCTTACAATTCTTCAATAAATTGTTATATATTATATTTAACAATATTACTAAAACATTGGAGATGGTAAATTTGTGTATTAAAAATTGATAAGTGCGTGAAAGCCAATGCTATAACTTGTATAGAAGTAATAGACTGAAGAAGGTTCTCTATATGATAGTTTTGTTTACAAGTGTCTTACAAAGCTTTTCAATGTAATATATGCATTGTTAACTGATTGTCACCGAACTACCAATATTTTAAGTCTTTGATCTACTTTTCTTTCTTCATCAAATAAGATAATATTAGTACATCCAACCTTCTTTGAATTTTCAATTTATACCATCCTTTGATGAAGCTTACTTTAATTTTTAACTCAAGGAACAGTATATACACTCAATTTACTTCTTGTACTTATACAACAAGTAGTTGATCTTCACTACTTTTATATATCAATTATTTGTCAATTGCTTCTTAAATAGATCCTTTTTATGTTAATTACGATAACATAACTAATTTCCAATAAAACATTCTCATTCTACAAGTTAATATTTATATATATCTCAAGTTTTTATTTCAATTTTAAATAAATTTTCTGGTGCCAATATAATATAATTTGTTAATTTTTTTATCATTATTAATCACAATGAGTTCGCAAATTGGTGCTATCACATCAATTAATGCAATTATAGGAAAAGCATTTCAACAACCAAAAGGTGATTTTGTAAGTTATTTCATAATAATCTTCATTGTTTACATTGTTTTGTTATAGGCTGATAGCTTAAATTCAAGATATACTGTAAGTTTATTAGCTGTTAGTGCTGGATTGTTGTTAAGTTCTCATTTTTGGGGAGAACCTATAACCTGTTGGACACCAGCTCAATTTACAAAAACATGGACAGATTTTGTTGATAGATATTGTTATGTACATGGAACATATTTTGTTCCATTAGAAGACCAATTGAGTTTTGATGAAGACGAAAGACAAAAAGTTCCTATTAGTTATTATCAATGGGTTCCATATGTTCTTGCCTGTCAGGCACTTTTCTATTATCTTCCTAGCTTTATTTGGAGTTTAATGTCAAAATCAACTGGATTTGATCTTACAGGTGCTATTAGATATGTTGATCGTTTTTGGCATCAAGTTAGAGATTCTGAAAGTACATTAGATGGAAGAGTTGGACAATTTGAAAAACGTGCTGCTGCATACTTATGGGATGGTATAAGATTAGCTAGACGAAAGAAAGGAGAACAAATGTCCTTTCATTACCTTTTCTATACTGTTTTTCAAGCAGGAAATGCATGGATTCAATGGCTTTGGTTAAATTCTTTGCTTCAATCTACAACATACACTTTCTGGGGACCCGGAATTGTATCTGATCTTTTTACTGGAAATGATTGGCAAGTTACTGGACATTTTCCAAGAATTACACATTGTGATTTTACACGTAGAAGACCAGCTTCCGTACAGTTAGATACTGTTTTATGTGTCTTAACTTTAAATATATACTATGAAAAATTAATGATATTTCTTTGGTTTTGGATGTTGTTTGTAGCAGTCATGTCAACAATAAATGCAATCGCATGGTGTCTATCTCTTTGTGTTGCTTCAAGAGCACGTGCAAGTATCTCACGATTTTTCTACGCTCATGGGAAGCACGGAAAGCAAGAAAGGTTCTTCAAATTACTTGGAAAAGATGGTCTGTTTGTAATGCAACAAATTACTGTAAATGTAGGTGATTTACCATCAAGTTATTTAACTTTAGCAATGCAAAATGTCATTGAAGATTGGGATGAACATGATAGTAATGATGATGGAAATTTTATACCAAAAACTAAATAAACTTTATATAACATACAAATGATATCAATATAATAATATAAGAGTACTTTTTATAGCAAATAATCAAAAAAACTTTTTATAATAATAAAATATTAAAGTGCATCATTTTTTGATCTAAGTAAAAGTGACAAAATATTAAAACAATATAAAAAATATTAACAAATGTTTTATTTTAATGAATTTATTTTATGAAAGCTTTAAAATAAATAAAATAAAATTATACGTATTATTCATTAAGTGACATTTTAATATGCACATTATCTTTAATCAGTACCTTGTCTTTATGTTATTTTATATATCATCGTTTTATATATATAACTTTGGTAGTTTTCTATCTCTTTTTCCTTAAACAGCTTTAAATATTTAACATTGTGCATTCTTCCAAAGTTTTAAAAGTGATAATAAATATGTTCTTTCCTTAAACGTGCTTTATAAATTTTTATCATTTATATCTTCCAAAAAATTATATACTATATTTCAATCATTAATTATCTTACTTTACCTTTGCTTATATTGTAGACATAAATTTCTATACAATAAATAATAATATTTTTTTAAAATATTTATAAATTAAACTCTCAGTATACATATTTAAAAAATGATTACAAATATATTTTTTCTTTTAATCATTGTTTTATTTGTTCCTGAGTTACATAAATAATATAATAGTAAATTTCTTATTATATAACCATTTAAACTTTATATTATCAACACGTTATGCTAAACGCTACTGTCTAGTGCTTTCTAATAAAATCATCTTTTATAATATTTAAGCATATGTTTTTTAATAACCTTTATCATAAAAATTTACACAAGTTTCTTGTTGTTTATAATTTTATTTTGTTAATAAATAATATTTTCATGTGTTATATTTGTTCTTTTGTAGCAAATCTTTTAATATTTACTTCTATCAATATATACTTTATTATCTTTGCGTTAATTAAAAAGTGAAACCTTTTTAAAACAATTTTTTTATATTCGATAAAAAAATAATCCAGGAAATATTTCGCATCACATTATAAAACAAATTTCATATTTTTTTGCATGTTGGGCCGTTATTTATAATGATATGAATGCTTTTGATGATTTCTATTACTCGCAACGTCGATTTTTTACTTGTACAATATGCTTATTTTTTTAATAATATTTCTAAACTATTTTTTTATTTTTTAGAAAAAAAAATGAGAAATATTAACATTAACTCAAAAACACCTTGCGCTGATATCAAACTCTGTATGGATGAATGGCAGGAGGAACACGATAGACTATGTAGAGAAATTCGTGAAGCTCGTGAAAATAGGGATCGGGCAAAAAGAGAAGCCAGATATTTGGATTCATTATCTATAACACTGGCTAATGAATTGAATGTTCTCAAAAACCCTCCATTGGTTGCGGTGCCTGAAATTTTAAATGAAGAAGAAATAGAGTGGGTTGAAAATTCTCCTTCACCCTCTACTGTGAAGGTTCCATCACTCCCTGATGTTGAACCTACTCCATCTCCGGCAGTTGAAAGAGTCCCTTCATCTCCTGCTGTTGAAATTCCTCCAGCAACAACGGTGGAAGAAGCTGTGGGTTTAACTAATCCTTTGGAGTGCCAAGTATGCAGAAAGACATTTGCATCATGTGGGTCTTTAATTAGACACCAGAAGTTGGACATCGGTGAAAAGCCAATTGTATGTAAAAGATGTCCTATGTCATACACAAGGAAGGACCACCTTAATTGGCATTATACTAACCATCACGGCAGAGTGGTCAAAAAAACTAACAAAAAAAAATAATGCAAATAAAAATAATAATTATTTACTACATATATTATAAATTAACATTAAATAAAAATTTATCACTAACTTTTAAATTTATTTTATATTCCATTCACTTCAATTTGTTTTTTAACATTAAAAGATATATAAACATTTTTTTATATCATCTCTATGAAAAACTTCTATAATCATATTCTTGTTTAGAAATTATTAATTCAGCTCAATCGTTTATTTTATTACATCTATCAAATAAATATAGTTACATTTAAAAAATCAATACACTTATAACAATATATTATTACATACGACAATTAAAAAATAACTAATTTTTGAAAGTTGTTATAAAAGTATTATTTTTAACATGAATTTAATTTTATTCATATCAAAATAAATGCTGTTAAAAACAATAGATACAATTATATTTATATTATATAATAAATTAAATATTTCATTTGTTTCTCTAATTTTCAAATTAAGTTTTAAGCATTCTAGAAACTATTTCCTTCATTATTTTGTTTGTCAAGTCGAATGGATGTGATACAAAATTATGTTTAATTTCATTAAAAAAGATATGTTAATAAAAATAAATAAATTATCAATATGAATAAGAATCACAATAATTAAATCTTTTTAATAAATATTAATAATCAAAAACATTTATATAAACATTATTTTATTCCATAAAGAAAAAACAAATCAAAAAATTAAGTTTATCAATGTTGGCCTCCTAGTTATTGTCTTCTTCCTAACGACTATCTTACCACAACTTCCTGAACGAAATGAAAGAATTGTTTGAAAGAAAGAACATTGATCTTTTTTCATAAAAAAGAATCATCCATTGTTAATTACACAATCCAAATTCTCAATGTCAACACCTCTAGACATTGCACTAGAACATACAAGTACATGAATATCCTTATTTCTAAATAATTTGATTAATGTGAGACACTTCCTTGGAAACAATGAGCAATTGGCACGTGTACCAATAGAAGAATCTTTGAAGAGAATACTTAATAACTGTGTCAACCGATTAATCTTCTCATTTTCACCACAAAATATCATTACATACTTCTATTCATGATCCTTCATTAGGTAGTAATAGACCAATAATTGTTGGCATATCAGATCACAAACAACTTGTTCATTGACTAATTCTAAAGGCATATACTATGCATTTTCTATTTCATCAGCCTTCATTGTTACCCTTTCATTGACAACACTAGTCGTAGATTTGGTATGGATAAGCATTGAATATCTTAGATTCTACATTTACAGCATTTCGGTATCCTTATTCAATGTTTCCAGAACAAATATCTTCTGAAAATACTTATCGGAGGCAAAATTGACCGAGTCTTCAAGAGTGAATTTTTTCTGCTTAACTCTATTTTTCTTCTCAATAGCATCCAAATAATAAAATCTTGCTGTGCTGAAAATTCTATCAGCTTCATTCACAATCGGATACCTCGGGTAATACGAATTAATGTCCTTTTCACTGTTTTAACAATTTGATGCCACCTTAAATAAGAATTACGATAATATAATAATAAAAAAAAGAGACATGGTCATTGATAACACAATGACAATAAAAAAATAAACGAACAAGATTAAACACAAAAAATTATCAATATAATAATTATATATATGCTACATACTAAAAATAAATTTTTCTTCAGCATCATCCCACTGTTCTCTTCAATGTTATCCAACAAATAAGCTTTCACCCCATTGGGCATTCTATCTGCTTCATCCACAACCAGATACATCCATGCTCTTTCCATCATTACCAATAACGTTACTACAGGATGGTGACTGCTCACTTCACTATACAAAACATAGCCTCTTATCACTTCCAGTTGAACGTGTAGGCATCAGTGGTATACTGACAGATTCATCCAACAAATCTGATAGCATAGCTCCTTTGAGAAGACAATATCTTTAAATATTCAGCTTCATTTTTTAAGACATCTCCATTAACATTACTTCCATCACCTTTAACGTTAAAAAAACTTTCTTCAAAAGTTCCCTTCTTTTGTATCCAATCTTCTTCTTCTCTGAAATAAATTGTTAGTAGTGAAAGTAATAAAACTGCTTGTGGACGTCATCGTGGTGC
>LM523223.1:0-14033 GCA_000941615.1 Parastrongyloides trichosuri
ATAGGATGGTATGAATGTCTAAAAGAAATTGAGAAATCGATAGATTCAAAAGATAAGATTTTAATTGTTGAAGCTGTGAATAATTATTACACTAATATTCCGCATTTCTTTGGTATGAAAAAACCAGGAATAATGAAATTGTTGTGAAGAACTGAAGAAAGAAATTGAACTGTTATATACATTATGGAATATCGAAGCTACAATTAATACCATGAGCCTTAATAAACCTAAACAAAAGATTATTGATAAGCATCCAATGGATGATTTTTATGATAAGATGAAATGTAAATTGATTCATTTAGATGAAGAGAACAAAATGAGAAAAACAATTGGAGATGTTCTTAGAGATACAAAATGTCCAACTCATACTTGGTACAAGTATGAAGTAAAGAAGGTATTTGAAATTGAAAGGTTAACTAAACAGGATAAATTTTTTGAAAAGATACCAAATAAAAAATTATTATGGCATGGATCAAGAGTTACCAATTGGTATGGTATATTATCACAAGGCTTACGAATGGCACCAAAAGGAGCTCCATTTAATGGTTATATGTTTGATAAGGGAATATATATGGCTGATTTATCTTCTAAATCTATTCCTTTTGGTTGTGGAGCACCTGGACAGAAAGGTTAGTTAGCTCTTGTTGAAGCAGCTGTAGGTAATTCAAAAAATTTTCTTCAAAGCTTGTTGATGCAGCTGTAGGTATTTCAAAAAATCTTTTTCAAAGTGATTCATCTATAAGTTCTAAATTAAAAAAAACTGAACAATCAATTAAAGTTGAAGGAACTATGATACCTAAGAATAAGATAAAACTTGATAATGATGTTTCTTTTTATACTAGACCAATCGTCGACAATTCATCTCAGTAGAAGGATGAGTGGTTGTGGAGCACCTGAACAGAAAGGTTAGTTAGCTCTTGTTGAAGCAGCTGTAGGTAATTCAAAAAATTTTCTTCAAAGTGATTCATCTATAAGTTCTAAATTGAATAAAACTAAACACTCAATTAAAGTTGAAGAAACTATGATACCTAAGAATAAGATAAAATTTGAGAATGATGTTTCTTTTTATACTAGACCAATCATCGACAATTCATCTCATTATAAGGATGAGTTTTCCTTACAATACAATGAATACATCGTTAATAATGCCTTTTTATACTAGACCAATCGTCGACAATTCATCTCAGTAGAAGGATGAGTTTTCCTTACAATACAATGAATACATCGTTAATAATGTTGATCAAGTTCGTTAACGTTACCTTGTTGAAATAGAGTTCATTTAAATGATAAGAATAATGATTATCATGTTTGATCTTTTAACTTCCGTTTAATAAACATTTTTTTGCCTATTACATAATAATGAATATAGATAACTCATAATTTTATATTTGTTTCTTTATTATCAATATTGAATTTTTAAGAATATGAACAATACAGGTTTTTCTACACGTCCGAAAGTTAAAAAGAATGATAAACCGTTATCAACTGATGGTGATGTTTAAGATGAAAAAAATTAACATCAAAGATTGAGGCAAAAATGATTTTAAAAAGAGAGAAGGAAAATATTAATTAAGGATGTTAAAGCCAATTTCTTTGGCTATGTTGACTTAACCGATTTAAGCCGAAAGTTAAATTCGGTTCTAACATTCTTGATTGTAATTAATGTAAAGATTGTTACGAATTTGATTCTTATAATCATTTTTGTAGACAGATATGGTGTCGATAAATAACATTGTTTCATTTTGTAAGAAAAGTCATTTATGGAAATAAAACATGTTTATCATTTGGAAAATAAAATATTTTTTTATAATGAAATAAAACTTTATTTATAATCTTATTTATAATTTTGTTTATCATTTGGAAAATAAAATATTTTTTTATAATGAAATAAAACTTTATTTATAATCTTATTTATAATTTTTTTAATATTTAAGGACAATATTAAACACATTTTTATTAATAGAATTATCATGAAATTTGCATTCTTTTTATTAATGATATACCTTCTTCTTACTTCATATTTCGCTTGGAAAGGAAATACTCGTTGTATTAATATCAATTGCCATTATAGTTGTACAAAATGGTACAACACGTATGGTTCGTGTAAAAAACATAAAAAGTTATTAAAAATTTTTTGTTTTTGCGGTAATGTTATAGGATGTTCATTTAGGAACAGAACAACGGTAAGAGTAGAAAAATGGCATGAAAATTGGAAGTACTATATTGATTTTCCTTTGGATGATATATTGGTAGTGAAGATTCCTAGAAAAAAAGAAGAACCAAAAGAAAATTATCTTGATATTAGAGAGCCTGAACCTAAATATGATGCTTGTCGTCATTCTGATTGTAATTTTAGTTGCAAAATTCATCACCATAAGAATGGGCTTTGCAGATGGATTTTTAATGGATTGACTTTATGTACATGCAATATATACTCACATCTAGAAAATTTCAATCTTACTTATTACAACAATGTCGTTGAAGTTTATGATCCAAAATTTCATTTTCTTAATCAAGAGTTTAACAAGTGGTTAAAAATTAATTGAATGTTTCTTTTGATTATATATACTTTATTTGTGCTTTTTATATAAATAAAAGTTTATTATTTCTCTGTTAGAAAACAAATTTATTCTTATCAATAAAAACATTTTTATAATTCTAAATTTTAATAATATAATAAATATTATATTTTAACACATAATCTGAAATTTATAAGAACGTTTTTTAAAATCGTTAAGAAGATCTTAAAATGTATTTCATTACTATTCTAACAACTACAACTGTTTTCTTTTTTTTGAATAATAAGATCAATTCACTTTCAATATGTGTTGATGAAATTTGTGATTGGAGTTGCCGTCAACGATTACAAACCATTGGATTTTGTCATTGGAATGATGACAAATATGAATGTTATTGTGAAAGGGATAACTATGACGAACCATTAAGTGTTTCAACGTGTATAATTTTGAATCCTAATTACAAATACGATCGACTTATATATCCTGGTTAAAAAAAAGAATACTTTATTTATTCGAACAGAAATATATTGATTAATATATTTTAAGAAAAATTTTATTCAAAACAAGTTTATTGTTTAAAGACATTAGCATTTTGACAATAAAATTGTTTTTATCATTTTAAAATATTTTATGACAATACAAAAATTATATTGTTTTCATATTTAAGAATCACTTTTTAAAAAATATTATTAAAAAATTCATAATGTATTTCATAACTATCTTAACAATTTTTATTATTCTTTTTCACTTTAATTTTGGTAATCCATCACAATTAACTTGTTATAACAAAGCCTGTGACTGGAGTTGTCATAAAAATTACCGAACATATGGAAAATGTTTCTTTTATCAATTTCGTTGTCCCTGTTTTTGCCATGATCTTGCTCATACTGTTGATATTACCCATCCGCATTTTGACTCAGAACGAATTGAAAATAAGTATTATCAAGACGACTTTTTTATATATGCTGATATATTTGAGATTTTAACAGTAAATAAATGTGGTGCCAACAAACATTTTTAATATTGATAAAAAAATGTCTATAACTACCTTTTATATCTTTTATAAATTATCAAGATAAATTAAAGGATAGTGATAACATTATATTTTCAACTTACATTTTTTATGATTTAACAATAAATATTTTCTGCATATCTTAATTGTCCATTTTCATGATATTTAAAGCCAAAATTTTAGAAATATTGATAAAAGCATTTAATGATGCACTTCATAACAATTTTAACAGGTTTATCAGTTCTCTTTTATTTAAATTTTAGATATTAAAAACTTTCAATTTGTGTAAATGAAGTTTGCGATTGAACTTGTGGAAACACTTACGGAACGTGAGGACATTGTTTTGACAATGCCACAGGTCATTTAGAATGTCATTGTGTTGCCCCTGGTCAAGATGAATATACTCTTCCTGAATTTTAAGATTGCGTTATAAATATATTTTACGATGTAGATCGTGTTAGAAATGCCGAATTATTTCAAGTTTATACTAGGAGACCTTATAAAAGTAGACAATACAATTTTCTTTCATGATTTTGAAAAAATTGTGTGTTTGTTTAAATTAAAATATACAATTTTTTTTAATACACTGTTTATCATAATTAGAAGTTTATAAAAATATTTTCATCTAATTCTGACGTTTTATGTTAAAACAAAAGATTCTTTGTATATTGGTTATTAAGCTACATATATACCATAAATTTTTGGGAGTAGCGTTTATCCTTGTGTGTACAAATTCATTAAAATAAAAATTTTCGATAGTTTTAATAATTAAGAAGCTAATTAAATTAGATAAAAAATTCAAATTACCCAGTTATTTTTTAATTATATTTTTAACATATATATATGTACTTGTAGAATCTATTACACTGATTTTATAAGGAAAATAAAAAAAAACGGAATTGTTCATTAATGATTGTTGTATTCATGATTACTCACATTTTCCACTGAAAACTTATAATACATTATTTTAGAAAAGCTATAAAAATAATTAATAATATCCTTTTTAATATATAAAAAAGGATTACATGAAAATTAAATTGGGACTATTTTTTAAATTTTGATAATCGAGAAGCTTTAATTTTTAATTTAAATTAAACTTTCTAATATTATGAATATAAACGTATTATTGAGTGAATAAATATTAACGATGATTTTTGAATGGTATTGTTTATCAAAATAAAAAATTTTATTGATCACTTTTTAGTTTTATTACAATTCTTGTTTTGACCCTTTAAGATTGAATAAAAGAGGAAAGCATTTACATTTTCAATGTATTAACTATTTCTTCTATATTTTAAAATATTTATTATGAATACAACAGTTATAAATTTTTTTGCTAACTTTTCGTTAATTGACGAAATGCCTTATGAATTCTTATTAGGTTGTGATGAATATATATGTGACTGTATATGCATTGATGAAGGTTCAAATGGTGGAACTTGTATGTGGTTTGAAGATCTTTATAAATGTATATGTTGGTAAAATATTTAGCATCATAAGAAGTCATATTATTAATTTCATATCATAAAATATATTTTTCAACACTTAATGTATTCATTTCTTTATATATAAATATTTTTGAAAAGTTTTCATTAACAGTTTTAAAGTATTATGAAAATTTTAACTACCTTTATAATTTTGTCCCTGATCACCATTGTCTATCCTGATACTGATAGAAACTTTCCAATAAAGTTTTGTGAAACTGAAACAAGAACTTGTGAATTGTTTTGTCAATTATTTATGAAAGTACCTGGAAATTGTAAACCACACAGAATAAGAAAGAGTATATGTCACTGTCAAGATAATTGATATGAAACAAGATAATATGATAAACTTTTTAATTATTATTATATTTATCAAAAGTTATCTTCTATAAAAAACTTTTTAATCAATAATTTAAGTGTTAGTTTTTGGAATATTAATAATAAGTAACTAGAAAAATTTAATAAAATGATACAATAATTTTTTTATTAAAACTTCATAATCTTAAAAAAATATATTTGAAAATAGAAGTCGACAATCTATATTCTTCATTGAAGATTTGATTTAGTTAGAATAGATAAATACAAATAAGCAATATATTATCATACAAGTAAGACAATTACCTATAATGCTTAGGTTTCTTTTTATGGCTCTTTTTGTTATTGTTGTCGTAGAATGATGAATGGACTTTGAAACCGTAAAGGCGTGGTTGATAAGGTATAGCAGGATGTTTTGGTAATAAATTAGGATAAGCTAAGAATAACATGTGTGGAAAACCAGTTCCAAAAAAGGCCCCATCAACATTGTCATACTTGGAATTTGGAGGATGAAATATTTCACAACATCTTGGGCAGTATATCTTTACACTTCCTTCACCATAAATATCTGATAAACCAATAGGTAAAACTGCTTGATCATCACACAACGTTCTTGGGCAAACTCCAAATTCTTTTTTTTGATACTTCTTAACCATTAAATCTATACCTGCACTAGTTAAAATATAGCGTGCATGTATTAATCCATAAAGGATTTCAGCACTTTCTTCAGCAAGATTCATTTGAAACTCTCTCTCCTCTTCATCTAAAAATATTATTATAAGAAATATTCAAAATAAATGAATTTACCTAGTTCATCTAAAATTAATGCCCATGCATAAGAGAAATATGGAACTTGCTCTGGTAACTCAGTTAAATTAAATTGATCCTGCATAAAATTTTCATCAACCTTAAATGATAAAAGTTAAATAATAAATATTATAAGTAAATTACTTCACAAAAAAAATCATGCCCATTACGACTGCAAAACCATTTTACCCATGAAACAGTTTGTTCGGTCATTCCTCTTTTAAATTGAAGTGAAATAAATGTTTAAATGATAATGATAACGTTTCCTCCTTCTATTACATACAAAAAGAAAGGGTAACAATTTTACATATTAATTAATGAGAGATTCGAATAAACAAATTATTTATATGATAAAGGAGATATTCGCTTCTCCAGGGGTAATTGTTGAAATTAACAGACAAAAAAAAAGTCATTTTCACTTAATTATGGACAAGGGAATGTCCCTGGAAGCATCAATTGATTCAATATTTTGTTGATAGAAGTTTATTTGAATTATTAGGAATTCCAATCATCTACAGAGCTTATGTATTGAATATTATTATTTTTGGGAAATCTTTGTTAGCTCTCGCAACGAAAGGACATTTTTCAATAAAATATCATTGGTATTTTGCGTCTTCTCTTTGCTGAAAAAATGAATATATTTTAGCGCTTATTTCTTCTGTTGGACAATAGGAATGCCTAAACTAATTGATGATAAAGAAAAAGGGCATTTTGAAAGAGGTTTCGAACTTAGATCATGCATTGTACTCGAACTAAAGTAAGTTTGTTCATTATGCAAAATTTTAATGTTTTATTTCAGAGAAGAAGAAATTAAATACAAAAGAGATAACAAACTAATGAACAAGAAGAGCTAGGAAGAACAAGTATAGCACTTTCTTGGATTAAAAACACCAAAATATTTGCACCAGAAGTGAACAAAGAGATATCTTAAATTTGCAGCTGATAAGTAAAGTTAATGGGGGCTTGTTCAAAAACACAAAACTGAATATCAAAGTATACCACCCTGTCCAAGGAGCTGGACTACCACATTCAACTGGACGTGGTAAGAGGCAATATTTTTTAGTGGCAATTCAGAACTCAATTTGGTATAGTGGAGTAAGCTGTAGTAATGGTGCAAGTGAAACAATTGGTGGAGCAATTTTTGAATGAATTTAAGAAGTAAAAGAATAGGATGCAGAATAAATGGCTATTTTTAGCATATAGAATGTATATAATTATAATAATTAATAATATTTTGTGTTTTAATCTCTCTTGTTTATTTTTTTTATTATCATTATGTTATTAATGACCATATCTATTTTTTTATAACTTCATTACCTTATCTTTTAATATTTCAGATGATACCGAAGAAAGGAGTACAATGAAGATAGATGGAATAGAAAATATATTGCATGTGCCTTCAGAATTAGTCAATGAATGTGTTGCTTGTGATCTGATGTACCAACAATTGTTGGTCTATTAATACTTAATGAAGCACCATGAATAGAGGTATGTAATGATATCTTGTGATGAAAATAAAAAGATCAATTGGTTGGCGCAGTTGTTAAGTATTCTCTTCAAGGATTCTTCTATTGCTGCACATGTCAATGCTTCATTGTTTCTTAAGATGTATCTTACATTAATCAAATCATCTAAGAATGGGGATATTCATGTATTTGTATGTACTGATGCAATGTTTAGAGGTGTTGACATTGACAATTTGAATTGTGAAACTAACAATGGAAGATTCTGATTTATGGAGCAAGATCAATGTTCTTCCTTACAAGTAGTTTCTTCATTTTGTCCAGGAAGTTGTGATGAGATAGTCGTTGAGAAGAAGATAATAATTAGGGCAATGAAGAAAGTAAGTTTTATTTTTAATTATATTTTTTAATATTTATGAATCAATTTTCTAAATTATACATATTTATTTTAATTCATTTTAGAAAATTAATTCAAGTGTTATAACTTATAATATCATTGAATTAAAACTTTAATATTTAGGAGAAGCAAAACCAATTGCTTTCTTCTCCATATCATAAATGTGACAATAAGATTTAATGAAAGGATGCCCAAGAATCCATTGGTTACCATAGTAATTTCCAAAACCAAGTAAACTGTAAGCACATTGATTTGGACCGTATTGCTTGATCATATTTTTTGATGGCACTGAATATAATGCGCTTCCAATAAGGAAATTTAAATCTGGCAATTGAGCATTGCATTTCACATAAAAACCAACATTTGCATCAAATGCATATAGTCCCAACTTTTGAGCAATAACTTGAACAACTCCAGGAGGTCCCCAAATAAATGGACTTACGATATCAGAAGTAGCAGTCCAGTATTTATAAAATTTAATACTTTCACCTCCTACAGAAATACCTGGTAACGGGAATTCCCATTTTGAAGATGATGACAATGATGTATAACTGATATTTTGATCACAGTTTTTATAGTCAAAATTTCCAAAAGTTATAGTCCCACCGTTATAATTTTGAAAATCAAAATAATTATTCTCTTTTAAATAAATAGTGAACACTGGTTTATCTAAATACTTTCTGTTATATGCTGCAAGTATAGGGGAAATTATACCACTGGAGTCTGATGTTGAAAAACCTAATCCGAAAATGCCATCATAATTAACACCAGAAAAGTATGGAGGTATTGATTTTGCTTGACCAAAAGTAACTTCAGGAATTAAGAATGATGAATTGTCACCTATAATTGATATCAGTTCATTACCAACTACTCCTGTGATACCACAACAAAGATAGAAAAACGATTTTCCAGTACTATTATAGGTTGTCGATTTTGATGAATCAAATTTGTTTTTGTTATAACATGGTCCTCCAAAATTAGTGCCACAATTAATATCTGGGACCCAAAATTGAGAAGTTGTAACATCTGGAAGAACAGTAAAGTATTGAAGAGGAGATCCAATTGATATATTCATTGTATATTCAACATCATAATAGTTGTCTAAAGTTCTATTAAAAGAAGAATGTTGTCTCTTTTTAAAATAATCAGACCATTCTCCAGATTTAATAAGTTTCTCACGTTTAGATTCAATCTTAATAAGTTGATGCTTAGTTGATAATGATGATATTGAATTAATAATAACAATAAATAAAAAATACATAAACTTCATTTTTATGGAAACTAAAAGACAACGAAGATGAAACCTAAAGTCTACTTAAACAGGTGATACTATTAATTTTTATCACAAAGTTATTTATTGTCTGGTGGGTGTGCCTAGATACTTTTTATATTTTGCTGCACCTATAATTTGTTTACATGTATCTTTATAATTTTATCATTACTCTTATATAAGGAGATGGGTACAGCCTTTAAAAAATTTTGTATTTAACCACGAAATAATTATCACAACATTTTCTATGACTTATTAAATTTTTTATTTAAGTAAGACACATTTTTGTTAATAAAAAAAGTACTTTAGTGATAAGAATTGTTAAATAATATTTACTGAAATAAAATATAATATTTATAAAAATGTTTTAATAATATCTTTTGAATCTTTATCTAATAAATATTATTTTCTAAATTATCCTCCACGGGGAAAGATACGTGGCTATAAAATTATTAATTTAATTTTTTAAGAATATTACTTACCATACATTGATCCGGATAACATTTACATTTTCCATCTAAGCACCTACTAACAGGTCCTGGACATTGATCTTTTTTTGTATAACACCAACATTCTTTGTCTTCCTTGCAATCAGCTCCTTCATTTTGTCCAGGAAGTTGTGATAAGACGGTTGTTGAGACGAAGATAATAACTAAAAGGCCAACACTGATAAGCTTCATTTTTTGATTTGCTTTGTCTTTATGAAAAAGTTTTTCAGTTTATATAAAAGTTTTTGATTATAAATATTCATTTAAAAGATTTAATTTATTGTAATTTTTATTTATATTGATAATTTCTTCATTTTTATTTTAATATATTTTTTATTTACAAAGTTTTTTGATATTAAATGTAACTCCTGAAGCCAATTGAAAAACACTATTCTACAAATGATAACTAAGCATTATTATAACAAGANAAATGAATTTTAAAGAATATATGTTTGCTACATAAAATTTTTAAAAAGCAATGAAATATGAAAAATGATTTTAAGAATAAAATTTGTAACAATCTTTACACTAATTACAACAACTATCTCAAATATTACATGATTTATGTCATTTTCAAAATAAATAATAATTTATTCATATCAACATTACTTTACAATCTGAATAACAAACGCATTTACCTTCAACATGCCAATATATAAGAATTTTGCATTTTTTTCTATTTGCTTCACTTAACAATCTATTTTGATCCTAGTTATCTAGAAAATATGGTTGTTTTAGAACATTCATTAACTTCTGAAAAACTCATTTCAATAGGTATATTTTACTTGGTAAAGTGTAGAAAATGAAAAATATAACAAACGAAGAAAGATTATTTATTTACATTGCAATTAAGAAGATACTGAACACATTCATTATTAATGCATGAAACTAACTTTTTTTTAGTCAGAAAGATATTTTACAAATAGTATATATTTTTATACTTTTTTATATTATAATTCATTTTTAAAATTTATAAAAAGATTCAATTTTTTACTTTGATAACTCATTTATTTAAAAGATATGTATAAATAAAAAAAAATTTAATTGAGTAATTTCTTATCCCAAACGAATAAATGGATGAACCTATAGAAAAATAATTATATTATTAAATTAAATCTACTTACATCACAACCTTCAGGATAACAAACACATGTTTCATTTACACAACCACTTATTCGGCCAGCAGTATTACATTTTGGTGTTTCTACATAACACCAACAATCTTTATCCTCTGCACATGCACTTCCTTCATTATATTTCAGTTGTAATGCAATTGATGTTGTTATGAAAAAGAAAACCAAGATTGGAAAAAGGATAACTTTCATATTGAAATTTACGGTTATTAAAAAAAAAATAGAAAATAATAATAATTTTATATGAAAAATTTTAAACATGAATATTTATTAAAAAAAAATAATATATTTTAATTTGATTCTTTATCAAATCTTTTATCATCAAAGTTTATATTCAAAAGTGAGACGTGTTAATAATGATTAAAATCATTATTGAATTAAACACAGACATAGATAAAATTTCTTGTATGAATTAAAGAATTTCTGGTATAATGAATAATGAAAAAATTTATTTCTAAACAATGGTCATATTTGCATTTTTACTATCCAACATTCCTTCATATGTTACATTGTATGCATCAAACTTTTTGCACTTGGACAACTTTATAAAAAATTAAAACAAATTTTGTAATGATAAATTTATTATAAGTAATGTTTTTTTTTAAATATAATATACATTGAGTATATTTTTTACATAATGTTTTAATTAAAGATTAAACTCTAACGTAAGACAAAATCATTGAATGAGCAGAAGCACTTCCAGTATAACGAATGATGACATTATTAGATTCAGATGTAATAATTGTGTTGGTGTTTTTTCCACATAACATAGCTCCAGTTGCAGTTAGATCCTTTCTATATTTAATTTCAACTCCTACTCCAGGATAACAGGGATCATAATTGTATAAGTTGGTACTAGCAACTGTTATCTTAATTTTGTAGTTTGTTGCTGCATCAATAAAAAAGTAGCAATCCTTAATTCCGGTCATCGTTAAATTTTGAGCTGTTCCAGTAGCTGTCAATGCTTGTGTAGCACCACATTTAGTAGCATCAGCAATTCTTGTAAGACAATCAGTTCCCTTGAAACCATCTGGACATTTGCAAATGGTACAATTTCTTGGATTTTGATATCCACCATTGTAACATGTAATTTTGGTTGTACATGTACTATTACAATACTTGTAATTAACAAGCTTAATATCATTGAAGGTAAGTCTTTCATATTGTCCCATTGTCTTATCATAAACACTATTTTTAGCAGTAATTGTTGCTAAACCATTCTTTGAGAAAGCAAGTCTTCCATAATGCATAGCGGAACCATAATCATATGGTACACCATAATCAGAAACAATTGATGCTGATTGTGCTGCAAAGTTTGATTCTGTTCCTGAGATTATGTTAGCTGTGTTAACTGTGATAAAGGTGTCTCTATCCGGTCTAGCTTGTTCATGATGTACTCCCAAAGAATGGAAGGTTTCATGTTGAACAATCTTGGTGTATTCACATCCAGAACCAATACTTATATCTTGTGGAGTTGCTGGATAAATTCTTCCTAAATATGACCAACATCCACTTCCGACATAATAATTAAGGCCGGATTTACCAGTAATTTTAGTTGTACTTTTGTTAAAACTTGTACAAGTTTCAGCTTGAATGGCCGCTAAAGCATTATCAATTAAAGAAGCACTAAGACCAGAATTAATATAATAAGGAATTGGGAATGTCCATTTATAATACATATTTGTAATAATTGATCTTTTACTTCTATTAGTTTTATTTTCAAGATCACTTGTATTAATTCCCTTCTTTTCAGCTTGATCAACCATATCATTAATTACTTCGTCGACTTGAGTATCGGTAAGAAGAATATCTCCTTGGAATAAGTTTGGATTTCCCATTGGTTCTTCTAACAAAATGTCTTCATCATCATCAGTTTCTTCCGTTGTATTCTTAAGTTTTAACATTTTTCTTTGAATTCTATTCAATCTCTTCATCCCATCAACTGTACTATCAAAATTTTTTTGAGCATTAGCATTCAAACTATTTCTAGTTTCATTACGCATTTGGGAGCGGCGTTTCTATGAAAAATAATTAAAAAATGAAAATATTAAACCTACAGCTTCAACACACAAAACAAGGAATAAAACGATAATAAGAGTTTTAACAAAATACATTATCAAATTTTTTTGATACTTTTACTATGAAATTATCATACTTATAAGGAAAATTTCGTTTATCAATAACCATCTGATCAAATACATAATTTTATCTGTTTCTAAACAATTAACTAAACTTTTTTCCACATGTTTAAATAAGCAAACTCATAGTCTAGCATTATTATTTTTTCTGATTAAATACAGGTTAAATAGTTTTGTGTGGGATCATAATTATTTTTAATTATTATTTCAGGTGGTTTGTTGCCAAATGATTTTTAGACATATTAACTATATTTTTATTTTAGTTAAATGTAAACAATAATTATAACGGAAATGATTTAAATTTTAAGTCTGAAATATGTAATAAATATTGATGTATAAGAATAAAAATTACGTATATTCAAAAACAAATTTTATTACTAATAAATTAGAGCTAAAAAATACTTATTCAAATAATTGGAATTAGAGTATTAAAAATTTCATATGATTCTGTGCTTTATATAATTAAAAATATCATTAAGGAAATTATTATACTATAATTGATTTCATTGATTTTTTACCCCCAACAGAGGTGGTCTTTGATATTGTTTCTGGTTCAACAGTTTTAGTCGTTGAAACAGTTTCCACGGATGTGAGAGAAACATTCTTCTTTGCCTTTGAAATACGTGACTTCTTTCTCTTATTTTTAATCCAAAATCCAATATAAATGAGAACTAAAATAAAGAGGCAAATAGCCAAAACTGACATAATAAATCCTATTGGTGAACTCATAACAAACTCGGTTGAATGAATAAACATTGGGATATCTTTCATTTCATTGACAACTATATTTGAAGTCATGATTGAATGATAATAAAAAAAAACTATGGTAAAAAATTATAAAAATGCAAATGTTATATAGGAAAAAAATTTACGTAAAATATAAATTTTAACGTCAAAATTTATTTACAAAATTTAAATTGAAAAATATAAATATTTTTATTAAAATGTAAATGTGATTTTGAAGATTAATAGTGTAATTACAATTTTTTTTTAATACATTTTAAATA
>LM523223.1:14118-51787 GCA_000941615.1 Parastrongyloides trichosuri
TAACCTCATACTTTAATATGTTTTATTTAACTCAAATTATCTACTGATAAAAAAGTGTATTTTTTAATTGTTAAATATCAGTCTTTTGAAATTGTCTCCACTGATGTAAGTTGATTGACTTGGTTTGCTTTGACTAAATTTTCTACTTTTCTTTTCTTCTCCTTTACAACAATAACGTAAAAAACAATAAAGAAGATAAGAACTATAAACGAAACAACCAAAATTAGGTTCAAAGGCGAGCTCATAACATATTCAGCCGTATCAACAACCATTGGTAAAGCTTTCAATCCACCAGCTCCTGTATTAGGTATCATCACAAAATAGAGTAAAATAATAAAAATAATAAAAAATATATATAAAAATTAGTATAAAATATAAATTTAAAGATAAAAAATATTTAAAAATTTATTTCAATATTCATAAATAAATTAATTTTTATTCATTAACTTTTTTTAAATTACCTAATTATTAACACTTATGACATTTCTTCTGGGCATTAAAATGTTTCCATTTCATACACTCAGGTCCATAGAAACCTGTCTTACACCATTTGTCAAGATTCTCATCAGTTACAAGCTTCCTACAATTAGTTAATTCAATCACGTCACGATCAAAAGCTCCCTGTTTTTTGGAATAAAGTAAGTCATGCATATTTGATCTAAAAGAATGATATTATTTCATAATAATTTTTACCTCTTATATTTTTGTGTTATTTTTCTTATAAATGGCCCAAAGACTTTTTCAATATATTTTTGAATACTTGAACATCTCTTTGCCATATTTATTGAAGAACTCCATATGAGAATACCATCTACTTTGTAATCAACTGGTCGTTGGTAAGTTATACATAACATGTACTAAAAATTGTATTATAGATATAATGACAATAAACTAACTGGATCATAATATTCAATATCAGAAATATCCTTTATGTATGAATCAATTTCGAACTTCTGGAATACGAAAATCTTCTTTCTACCAAATCCTTTTCTCTCAATAATATCTCTAATTCTATATGCTTCTTCAAGAGAGGATCGAACATATGAATCTTTTCTTTCATAATGATAATCAGGACCAACTCGATACAAATATGGACTAGCATAGATAGCATCAACATGCTTCAACAATTCAACTATCTTGTCATTATAATCAGGGAAACAAAACTCCCAGTTTCTACTTTTGGCGCCATCAAGGCACAAAGGATAATCATAAAAACCCCATGTTGCATATGGACGAAGTTGTTTAACTTTTTCTAAAGTTTTATTCAAGAATGTGAAAGCACTTTCATCAAAATTTATTTTGGCCAACTTTACAGCATCTTCATCTGATAATGAGGGATATTTCTGTTTTACAAGTTTTATAGATTCATCTCTATAAATGGTTTTCCCTCCCCAATTAGTTTGATATAGAGGTCTCCATTCTTCAACATCAATTATAGCTAAACCTTTATATAGTGGATCTGGTATAGTAGCATTGATACTTTCTTCAAGTTTTAACAAATGATCTTTCATTACAACGTTCTAAAAATGGAGGGCCAATTATCAATAAAACAATTACCTGGGGCAAACCTCCATTTACAAAAGTATAAGTACCGTTTTCCTCCTTCTTTAGAAATGGATACAAACCAATATGTTTTTCATACAAGAGAGAAACTTTATCACCAATAAATGTTTTATTTTTATTTATTACCACTCCATAATTTTCAACAGGAAGATTATATCCTTTCTCGAGACATGGCTCCGACCATGTATTCCAATAAATCAAGGTTTCATGAGCAATTGTAACAGTGATAAGAAATAACGTTATCAATATGTAGTACAATTTGAATACAAAAATCATTTTTGATCAACAAAAAAAACATTTTTTTGATAAAAGATTGATATTTTATATACATAATTAATATTCAAAGTTCTTACAAATTTTATTATATTCAAAAAATTAAAACAAATATAATAATACAAAATTATTCCGTATCAATGTTTATATATTTAAAAGAAAAAAAAAATTATCATTATTAAAAATTGTGTATTAAACAGTTTTTGTATTTTCAAATATGGTATCCATTTGTATCAATTATAAATACTACAAATTCATTAATATAATTATTACATAATGATAATAAAAAACTGATAATATTTGTATAATATCCTGTTCCAGACCCGGGTAAAAACTTCAAATGAAAAAAATAATTAATTTACTGATTAATATAATTTTTATGGAATGAGAGCAGTAGATTCAGTATTTTCATCAATTTCCATAACCATAGGTTCAATGAAATTAGCTGAATTTGATAATAAATTATCACTTGAAATGGATGTTTCCATCTCCATGTATGGTTGGGATTGCCTTCTTAAAGGTAACTGTGGTGATCCATTATTACTGGAGACACCAGAACAATCCGGTGTTGTAACGGAGCTTGTCATACAATAAATGTTATGTTTTTCTGGGACATTTAATGTTGTAATCTTTTTATTTTCTTTTGATCTATTATTATTCTTTTCTCTGGATTGCATTTCCATTTGTCTAGCAATTGTTGCTTGTAACTCACCAACCTTCTGAGTTAGAATATCTATTTGACTAATGAATTGATTCTGTGTACGATGCATCTCCCATAATGTTTCATGCATCTCACTATGCAACTTCCCTACATCTAATAATGAATTTCCCCTTTCTTGTAACTTTCTTTGATCCCATTTGATTCTCCTAAATTCATTAATTGATTGCAAAAATTTCCTTTGATGATGCCTTAGTCTTAAATCATCTCCTTTTGATATACCTTTTTGATATTTATGAATAAACCATGTTTGTTGTAACACAGAAGCAGCTGCATTCTTTCTTTGATTTGTCAACCTGGAATCAGCCATAAAATTATTTACATGTTTCTCAGCTCTGCTTAATTCTAATTTACGAGAAATCACTGCAATCAATGCAGATGATACACCAGCACCAACAATACCTGTGGTTATTGATAACATCCTTCCACAATAGGTTGTTGGTACAATATCACCATAACCAATGGACATGAAAGTTACCATGATAAACCATAATGAATTCAAGTAATAATGTTCATGTCCCGGTCCTAGCGTGTTATATCTTTCACACTGTGTAAACATCCAGGACATACATGTCCAATAGGCACATGTAAAGACAACCAGTACACGAAGTGGATGATTTGCCATCATTGTCTTGATTACAAATCTAAAATCCATTGATATTCTATTTAAAGCGGCAATTGATCTTGTTGCAGCATCCTGAAATTGTTTACTATGGAGAACCATAAAGCGACATAGTAAGTACGCACGTAAAAACATTGGTACCGACAACACCACATCTGTTGGTACTTGAACCATTGTGACATTCCTATCTAATGGGGAGATATGTGGCCAATTTATGTTTCCGCTGCCTTAAAATATTGTTAATGACAAAATGGTTAATGAGAAAAAAAAATATTCACTTACCTGGAAAGGGACAACAAGCACAAACGATGAGTTCAATTCCCAGTTTTATCATTCTTTCAGTTGTCAAAGCAACCCTCCAATCATCGGCCCCACTATCTATTAATGCCAGATGAACTTCTATCCTGTGGTATGTTATTAAAGATATCAATAAAAAGAATGTTGATAATACACATCCAGTACGGAGAGCATATGATATAAAATGATCCTATATTTATTATTTAATCTTTAATCAAAAAACAAGATATTAAATATAAACCTACCTTCCTTATAATATTTAAAGCTGTTACCTCTGAATCAATTACAATAAGAACCAAACCAACTAATGCAAGTACCAAACTTAAATCACAAACATGATTCCGTTTTTCAAATAAGATTTTCCTATGTCTAAATCTCATTTTTGCTGTACTATCACTAAAAATAAAATGTGTTTATAAAAGAATATTACATAACAAAACTTCTTTTTTATTATTATTTTTATACATTTATTTTTTGTTATAAAAACTTTTTTCTTCCTTTTTATTTTTTTCATGCTTAAAAAAATCTTACTATATACATATAATCTTAATCACCCTACTCACGACATATCAAGATTTCGTTATCAAATGTATTAATTATCTTTTGACATGGTCGTAGATGAAAAAATATTGTTTTCTCCAATTCATATCCCCATTTCTTATGAAGAGATTTAAAAATAAATATAAAAATGTTGGTTTTTATCTATTCAAATAATTGAAAAAGGAAAAAAAANAAAAAAAACTTAATTTTAAAAAAATATATGAATATCTTCATTAAACAAGACTAATACTTTTCAATTAGTTCTTTTCTAACTGTGTTTATATGAAGGTAAAACATGTATAAAATATCATCCCAGTAAATTATGTATATACCTTTAATAATATTATTATTATTTTATTACCGTACTTGTAAATTATCCAAATATATATATGTGACATATAAACATATATGTACGTTAACTTTTTCCTCACCTACATTATAATATATTATGAGAGTCTTAAATAACAAATATAATATGTCGTTTGTATATAAATATATCAAGGTAAAAATATTTTTATCTCATAAAAATATTACATGTCTCCTTTTTTAATCTATTACTGAAGAGATAAAGTAAGTTATCTGGAGACAAAATATAAATATATTATATCTTAAACATAAAAATATATGTATATAAGTTTTTTAATTACATTTTTCTTAAGAAAATTAAATTTTATTATTTACATAAGAATATTATTTATATCAAGACAAAGTTTTCTATCAAATACATAAGTTTTTGAACAAAATAAATATGTAATGTTAATAATAATTATTATGATTTAAAATATACATATATACAAATTAAACTTTTTAATAAGATTATATCAATATATCCCACATAATAATAATAACAGACACTTCAAATAAAATGAATGATACATTTTTTGTATATCAAAAAAGGGAAAGAAAATTTATAATATATAAGTAAAATAATTTTTTTAAAATGTTCTATTTTTTAAAAATAAAATTATAAAAATAACAAAGAAAAATTCACATATTTTTAAAGGAAATTAACAAAAAAAAATTACCTGGTAATAGCTATGCCGTAACCACTTTTACGTCTCTTAACTTTCCTTGTCAGATTGGATGTTTTGATCGTATCTTTGAATGAAGATTCACGCTCTAGTGGGATTGATAAATCAAATGTTACATCACCGTTCTTCTTGTCATCTAAAAACAAAGAAGATTAAAAAAAAATTAATTAAGTGTATATTAATTTTTTATGTGATTAGGATTAAAGAAGAGAAAATATTTTTTCTTTAGTATTATGTGTGCGAATTATATAATGTACTTTTAAGTATCTCTACATCTGTCAATCCCTTGGAATATACAATACTATTCTTTGGTGTTGTTTCATAACTATTAAAATAATTGATATTTAGTGAATTCTCCTTAATAATATTAGATGGATATGAATTGCCATAAGAAGATAGAGGACGTGCAACAGAATCTTTGGAAGTGACCATCTCATTGTTTGATTGAAAAGAGCGCCTTTTTAAAGAAAATGATCTAGTAGAGAAGGATGGCCTAACATGATATTTAGGATGATATGTTTCCAATGATCGGTAATTGGAAGGACTCCTGGAAAGTCTCAATCTTGGTGCTCTTTGACTAGGAATTTTGTTGTAAGAACTTGGACTTGAGCGTCCTATTTGTGCGTTGGAGGCTGACAATGTTGTTGGTTGAGTTGTTGAGATGATTGCAGAATTAGGATATTTTTCATCTCCACCGCAATAGACAACTGACGTTAAAGAGCAAATATTTGAATGACATCTACAACGTTGACATGGTACAGGATTTTCATCTTCAATCGTTTTATTCCAAAATGTTTCTTTTATACTCCTATCTTGTGTATCTTTCTTCCAATTTTTCATCAATGGTTTCATGTGGATTTCCGGTTTTGACAAGAGAGATTCCTTGTTCATCCTTTTAATGTGGAGAATGATAAAATTTTTAATATTATATAATTATCTCTATTGAAATAATTATGTAAGTAAAAATTCATACAAAAGGAGAACAATAATATCCTATATTTACATAATATTTTAAGACATTAAAAATTGCAAAAACATACCCTTATCAGTGGAAAAAAAAGATTATATTAATATATTATGGTAAATAATATATTTAGATAATGTTTAAAACAACAGACAATTAATGTATGTATGAAATAGTTTTCACCTTATCTTCACTAAATAAAACTATCCTTGCATATCCAAGTGAATTATAATAATAATAAAAAGTGTATTATTATTTAATAAAAATAACTAAAGAAAGGAAAATTTTAATATATTGAAGAAAAAAAACTTTTCTTTTACAGAGATGTAATATCTATAAAAAAAGAGTTATTTTTCGCTACATTATATATGCATATATATATATATTTATATAAAATACATATACATATATACAATATCTAAATCAACAGATTGTGTAGAGTTTCTAATCCTGAAGATAAGCAACAAAGATATTCTATGGCTTAAGTTTATAAAACAACACTACCTGTTATAGAGAGAATTTTTCATAATATTAATAAAATAATGTAAAAGACTTTCATTATAAAAAGAAAAGTGGCTTTAGGTTTATATGTATACATGGGGATAGTTGTAATATAGTAAAGTGACATCAAAAAATTTTTTTCATATTATATTCATCTATTCTAACCATTATACATTATATTTATACATGATATGATGATATAAATTGGAGAAAGATATTTTTTGTTTAAAAAAGTGCAAAGATTAGATACACTTATATCATGTTTTTCTCCTCTTCAAACATAAATATGTGTATTTAATTAAATTTTAAATTAGAAGTATGAATAATTTTTTGTTTAAAATATAAGAATATTTTTGAGAACATAAAAAATATGCTTACCCTCATACTCCAGAGACTTTTGGCGATTTATGTAAGTTTCCGGACCTGAGTCTCGTCTTCCTTTTCCTGATAACAGATGCCTGTATTGATTTGTGTATCCAGAAACACGTAAAATATCTGAGCTAACCTTAAAAACAAAATTATTTAATGATATGATTATTAAAGATTGAAAGAAGAAGAATATAAGGGGGATAGAAAATTATTATTATTTTTTGATTATATATATTAATAAAACTTTTTTATATCATCCATATGAATGGATTTTATATCCAATATATATTCATTTTGGTGAAAAATATTATGTAATAATTTTATACTTACAATATACAAAGAATCAGCTCTTCTCCTTCCGTTTACAATTGGCCTCATCAACAAATCAACCCCTTTATTATCAGTTAAGCTTCTTCTTGAAGCCATCCTCTAATAATATTATTTATCTCTCCCTCAAAAATGTTTACATATAATAATATTTGTGATATAAAAAAGGATAATTTTATATATTCTAATATTTTCTCAATGATAATATAATTTTTGGGAACAATTAATGGTAGGAGGAAAAAAAAATAAATCTTAATTTATATACATGAAAAGAACTGGAAAAATATATATAAATATGGTTTAAAAATAAAAATTTATCTTTTAGATATTTTATATTCCTATATTTAGATAATACTTAAAATCAATTATCAAAAAATGACATTTAAAAGATTGAAATTATAGAAAAAAAATTAAAAAATAATCATAATAATTCATAGATATAATATCACATTCAAAAGAGATGTGGCCAATATACATATAAATTAAATAAATTTTTAATATCTCAAAAAAATGTTAAATATATTATATACTATAATTAAAATAGAAAAAAAATGAAAGTAAAAATCCAACACAAAAATTAGATAGAGATAGGTTGAATTTAATATATTGTAAATGTGTGTAAAATTTAATATTGTACTTTGATGATAAAAAATTTTTAAATTAAGTAAAATAAATAGATACATAAAAATACAAGCTATCATGTATATATATATATATATTTAAGTGATAAAAATACACACTTTTTATTATTTTTATATATTTAAAGATAATAAACTCTACCACTCAATTTAGACTTTTCTTCATCTTTTGGAAAAAATTTTTTAATATCTACACATATAATATACATGATACATAATTCCCATTTCATTTAATTCCCTTCTAACACCTATTATTTAATCCCTAAGTGTATATCATTTTTAAACTTATTTTGTTATTTTCTCAGAATAATTAACTCTAATTGTTATTAATAAATTAAATGTCATAACAAAGATAAAGGTAAAAAAGGGATATATATGTTTTTTTATCTTCTAGACTATAAATATTCGTGTAAAAATTAATATACATTTTGTAATAAATAAGAAATGGAGGTAAATTTAATCACAAAGAAGAAAAGTCTATTTTCTCATTTTTTTCCCTCCTAATTTACATAAAAGTTGAATGAATAGTGTTATAGTATTTAAATATTTGTACAAATACAAATGAAAAAAAACCAACATTTTTTTTTACACATTTTTGATACTTATTATATTTAAATAAACAAATATATCCAAAAAGTCACCCATAATAACATACTAAGTAAAATAGATACAAAATAAAAACTTTTTATCATTTTTACACACTCTCCTTTTCCTATTTCAAAGGATAAAACCCTAATTTTATAAATCGAAATTTAATATTTTTTTATTTATATTATTACATAAATTTTAAAGGAATATTTGGAATAAGGAATGTTGTAAGCCGAAGAAATATATCAAAGCATTCATTTTATAACTTACTTGAGCTATCTGATTACTACTTTGAGGATGCAGCCTATTTGACAATTCTATCAAATTTCCATGTGAAACACTCCAATCGCAATTGCTATTATGAGACATCCCTAAACTATGACATTGACAGGAGACGGTTCTGGAATTAAAGAAAAAAAAAAGAGTTAGTTAGTTGGAAAGTAAGATTAAAATTACTTTTTTTTTAAAAAAAAGTTATCAATTGTAAATTTTTATTGTTTGGTATTATTATTTTTATTTATGGTTATTATTATTATAAAACTATATATATATATATTTTGGCTAAAAATTAGAAAAAGGAAATAAGAATTGTAAGGAACTAGAAGTCAAATTTATAAATAAGAAGTTAATAGTAAGAGAGGTTAAATTAAAATTTAATTTTGAATTCAAAAATAGATTTACACTCATTTTTGGCTCTTATTATAACATTTTTTTCTTACCTATAATTATTTGAGTGTAATACTTACATTTTTCCAATCATTTTGATTTCTTAAACTATATGTACTATTTCATTTCCTTTCTTATTCCTAGTAATAATAATAAAATTATTATTATAATTTACCTCAAAAAAGGAATAATAAAAGAAAATGAATTATATTATTTATATATGGGGAGAGAGAAAGATTTAATGAAAGGACATAAAATAAACTTGTTATATTTTTTGTTTCACTAATATATATTTTTTATTGTTCCTTGATTATTACATGTGTTTGTGTGTTGGTTGTATCAAGAAAGCATTAGTACAACCAAGAAGGAAGAGGTAATAAAAATATTATTTTTAATATTATGAAAAATAAGTTCGTTTTATTGAAATTATTTTTAAAGTTTATTGAGGTAAAAAAAAANNNAAAAAAAAATATTTTCTTCCCTTTATATTCGTTAGTTTTCAAAATGGTACATATATAAAATCTTTTCTTTTATAGTGCAGCAATATGGTAATGAATTTGATGTGATGGTGAATGATTTTTATATTATTAGAAGAGAGAGTTAAAAAGGATAAACATATAAATGTTATAGACTTTTTCCTTTTCTTCAGAGATTGGAAAAAGAAAAGGTTAATGGGTTAAATGATAATCATTCAAAAATATTTATATATATTATTTTAAGTTATTCAAATAATAAGGAAAAAACATTTTTATGTACATATTTTTGTTAAAGTATATAAAAGATCTTTTATTGCATCATTTTCAATCTTAAAAATATAGAAATTTTATAAACTAAAAATTTTTTGATATGTAAAAATATGTGGTATTTAATGATGAATATTTATGTTAAAAAATATTATTATTAATGGGAATTGAAATATTAAATATTAACCTATAATTAAAAATAGGGAGAAGTTATAGTTTTAAGAACAAAGATGATAAAAAAAAATATATGAAGTATATCAACTTACGATTGTCTAGGAGATGAGGATCCGTCTAATGTGGCTCCTTTAACTAAAACTCTCCCATCTGATTTGACATATGAAATTTTTTCAACATTTTCATTAGTTAGATCACAACTAGCAACTCTTGAAACATGCATAGCTTTCTTAGAATTAATAATCGGTTCCCTAAAATTTTTTTAAAAATATATATATATATATGTATAATAAATTTTTATCTTCTTTTTAAAACATAAATACTTGTAATTATAATATAAATATAAGCAAAGGTATATAATAGTTTGGAGTTGGTGAAGGGGAGACTAATGTAAGATATATATAAAAAATATGTCATATAACAAATGCAAACATATATTAGAGTGATAAAATTTAAAAATATACCATTTATAAATTAAATTTATCTGAGGATTAAAAAAAGCATTATAATCTATTAGTCACTCAAATTAAAATATTCGATTAGTCCATTTAATATAATTATGTTAAATTTTAATTACACTTTATTACATTTGGTAAAATAATTTAATATTAATCAAAAATTTTTTTCATATTTCAACTTAAAAATATATGAGTGAAAATTATTCATACACTTACCTATTACTATAACTGCCTTTTGAGATGGAAGGTGAGAGACAGTTTGTGGAAAATGAAACATTAGCTAGAAAAGTTAAAGTACATTATAAGAAATCCAATTTTTATAGTTTGTGTGAATATTAGATTATCATTAATTTATACATATATAGATTATTAATATATATTAAAACTTACAGTTTTGATAACATAATTTAACCATATTATTTTTAACAACATTCTTCTTACAATAAGAGCATATCCCGCCAATACTGGATGTGGATGCAGATGATCTTAGCGTGGTAGGAATTTGAAGATAACTACTTTTATTCCATCCATTTTCCATTTTGTTATAAAATGTATATATATTTTTATTTATTTTTGATAATATAATAATTGATAAACATCAAAGATTTTACATAACTCCTTCTTACATTTATAACAATAAGAATTAACGTTTCTTTTTTTTTTCTAATTTTTTTTGTAATAATTTTATGAGTTTAAATCTAAAATAATGATTTAAATATTATATATTCATTTTAAAAGTTTAATTTATATCATTATTTATGATAAATATGTAGAAAATTTTCCAGTGAAAGTATTTATTTTAATTGGAAAGACAAATGTGAATATTATATAAAATTAATATAGAATATAAATAGGCATGTTAATATTTAAACGGAAGGTATTAAAAAAAGGTTACTTAAAAAGTTTGAAAATGCATTTATTAAGTTAAAGAACATTTCCTAAAAAGTGACGTAAACAGGAGGGATGGTGAAAAAAAACAAAGAAATTAACATTTACCAAGAACTCATTATTATTTCAACAACTATTTTCAGATTAAAAAAAACGAATATTAAAAATGTAGTTAAAATTTATTGAGGTAATTAAACTTTGTAAATTTAAATAATTATCTTAGATGACAATATGCAGTGATATTATTTTTTATTTCCAATTCTTAGCATTTTCTCTCCAAAAAAAAGGATAAGACCAAAATTTTACAAAAACATTTTTAAGAAGGAAAAGAGGATAATTATANGACAAAATAAAGGGATAAGGAAGGACACCATTAGAAGGTTGAAAAAAACATATTTATATTAATAAAATAAATTTTTTTATTCTACCTAAATGAATACAACATTCTTTTTTTTTTGCCTTCTTAATTCATGAAATGGCCTTGTATAAAGTAATTTTTTCCTTAAATAGGAAAGATTGAAATAATGATATAAGGAAAATAATTGATGAAAAGAAATTATATTTAGAAAAAAAAAATATGCCTGATTTTGAAAAGGAAGGAAAGTTTATAGTTGATAAATTGCATTAATATATCTCTATTTAACCTTTTCATCATGCTAATTAGGATTTCAAAAGAAGAAATTTAATGAGTTTTTTATTCCTTATGATTTAAAAATATGTATACATGTATTTTATTAAATTTATATTATATTAATAATAAGATTATTATATAAAATAAAACATATATAATGGCATTGTACTGATTATGGAAAGTAATAATGTTAATATTATAAATATCATATATTTTCAATTCCAGCTGTTTATGATTTTTAATGAATGAGAGGAATTAAAAACATTTATTAATGAAGGAAAGCAAAAATTAAATATATATGAAGAATAAGATATATGCCTATGCAATGTTAAGAATAATTATCAATTAAAATTGAGAAGAATGTGTCTCCTCTCTCTCTATGTAATATTTATTATTCATTTCCCTTTAAAAATCATCTTTTTTGCTAAAAATCATTAATAAAATGGAGAAGAAAAATTCATATATACATATCAAAATGTACTTAAAGAATGACATTAAGAACCAAAATTTATATTATATTATATTAAATGAACTAGCACATATATCTTTCAATAAATAAATGACATAAGAATGAAGAAATATAAAAAAAAAGTATAGGTTTAACTTTATATATATTTTCTTTTTAAGGCAATAAAATTGAGATAAGATAAATAATAGGGTAAAAAAGAGAATAAAGTAATAATTTATGGTATCAGTAAAATTTAAAAGCAATCAAAAATTGCCATCCTTCCACTTTTGAATAAATATCTCTTTATTCAAATACATTAGACTATAAAAAAATTACAACATATATATATAATATATATCACTCTATCCTCAACCCTAACACTTTCATTATTCTCACAAATTTATCCATCATATACAGTTAAAATACTCTATTTTAAATAGATAAAAATTTATTTCTACATATTGATAAAGGAAAAATGATATAATTTAAGGGCAAGTCATCATTTAAAACATTTTCACTCTCTCAATTCTAAATCTAATAAAAACGGGATCATTTTTATGAATCGCTTTTACACCACATCATCATCTATTAAATATATTTTACACTCTTTTCTTATAAGAATTTTTAAAACAATGTATATTTATATAACTTTTAAAATAACATGATATAAACCAAACATAAATGATGTATGATTTTAAAAATTTATCAAACAAACAAAAAAAACAACGCTTTTTTTGTGGCTTTTTATACCTTCTTTTTTGTACATATCAACGTAAACACAATATAAATACTAACATTTTAAAAAATCATATAAAAAAAAAGAAAGTTTTTTTAATAAATTTAAAATAATAAAATATATATTAATGTTTGTAATATATTATCATAAATAACATATCTATATCTCAAAATTAACTGCGCACCATAAATAACTTATGTATAAGGAGAAAAATAAAAATAATAGTATATTTTATAAAACTTGAATTAAAAAAAAATCTTAGTATTGTTTATAGAATAATATGATAGTAATGATAAAATAATGGTAGAAGAAACCTAATAATAATAATGATACAGATGATTAAAAAATCTACCATCTCTTTTTCATATAATCCTTTGACACGTATCATTTCTTCCTAAAAATGACAAAATTATTTACCACATTTTGAGAATAAATTTGAGAACTAAAAATACATATACATAAGAACATATAATATAATATCATTAACAATAGTACAAAAACTTAAAATAAAAACTACAAGAAACATTCCTTCTATATTACACTTATAAAAAAGTACTTTATTTTTTGACTCAAATTAAAATGTATGAAAATATATACATACACACTCATTAAAAAGTCTTGTTTACACCATCAAAATAAGATATCATTTTAATCATTAAAATTTTTAACAACTCTAAAAATTATTATTTTGACATGTTAATATCGTAGATATTTTATATCATCATATCACATACATGTAACTCCCATTATTAGGTAACAAGGTTTTTCTTACCATTTGTTTTTTGTAGTTTTGAAAATGAATTTGTTGGATACAAGAAAAAAATTTCTATATTATCCAAAAATTAAAATAAAAAGGAATATGGTAGGAATAAAATGGTGTTAGGAATTACAAAAAAAAAATTGAAATAAAAACAATTAAATGACTACAAATGTATAACAAAGTTTTTTTTTATAATAATATATGTTTTATATAATATAATGGTGTCCTGTGGAAAAGAAATTTTTTGTCACTCCTATTTTATTTTTTTTTTTGAGCATGTGTATATATATAAGGAGGGATTTCAAAAAAGAACTTCTTTAAAGAAACAACAAAACCAATTTGTGTTAAATGATAATAAAAAAAGTGCAATGTAAAATATTAAAGATTATATGCATCAATTAATAATTTGTATCCTCACACCAAGAATTTTCTCAATTATCTCAGTTATATCTTCTCTTCTAACCTCCATCACCGTTTGAGTACCGATACTTCTACTATCACCATTCTTACTTCCATCTGTCGAGGTTGATGCATCGATTAATGCTTTCTTATTCCTATTTTTATCATTCCATGGAGCATCACAGGTAGATGTTGAAGTATCAATAACAATTCCACTACTATTGTTTGATTCCTCAAAATTTTCTGAACTTCCTGGTGAATAATTTATTGTGTTGTCAAGATTTCCTCCTAAAAAGAATAGATGTTTAATTTTTGAAACCTTAAACAATAAGTCATATTACCTTGAATTGTACTATAATCCATACCGTAAGGTGTTAAATTATTTATAATTCCAACGGGAGCAGCTGTAAGTTGAGGTGAGATAACCGGAATATTACTGTATGAAACCATGTGTGGTGTAATTTGTGGAAAAAAAGAGGCAGTAGATGTATGTGGTATAAAGTATGGATTCTTGGCCATTCTTTTGTGGTAATCGAACATGTCATGAGGTTGTGGAAGATTTTGTTGAATTGCTTCAAAGGAAGAAATATCATTTTTAAATGGGCACTATAAAAAAAATAATTAATTATATACACATATAGTTGGGTAAACAATTTCATGGAATGATCATTTATTTTATTATCTTTATATTGTAGGACATTAAAAAACTACCCATGATATTGTAACATTAAAGATATCTAGGCCCACTATAGTCCCTCCATTACCCTTTCTTAAGGGAATTTATGTTTTAGCACTTTGTGATAAAGATGCTATCATTATTTATATAGATAAAAAAATATGACAGCAACATTTGTGCAAAAATATTTCATCCTCCGACAAAAAAAGGGATATAAATTTTAAAAGATAAATATCTATATAAACTTACATCACCATTTAAAACTTTTTTGTAATCCATAAGTCTATGAAAGTGACGATCTTCTTCAGTTCTTATCATAACATAATCACCAATGTAACCATTTTCAGCCCACACTCTCATTTCATGAGAAGCATATGGTCCATAAATAACTTGGTCGTTGCCGCAATAAAACCATTTCTTTCTTCCATCATCATTTGTAATCGTTGTTGGAGCAGCTTCTGGAGATGGAGTCATTTCTATTCGATTATTAGTAATTGTCATAACGTGTATTGTTAGTAACGAATAGGTTATCAAAACTTTCCTAAAAATGAATGATTATTATTAGAGAGATTCATAATTAATGAATAATAATTATAAAAATAAGAAGAAACGGAGAATTATTTGTATATAAAATAATAAATGAAAAATTAATCATCATTAAAGTAGTCTTCTTCTATATCAATTTCCTTCATACGATTAATCTTTTTTTTGTCATCCAATTTGTAGGAAGAATAATCAAAATATTCTTTATCATCACCATTTATAAAACGATTCCTCATAATAGTAAGAAATTCTGTTCTTAAAAATTCTTTATCATCTTCATTTTTTTCCACATCCTTACTAGTATTACTTTTTTCATCTTCCCCATCCAAAGCTTTTACATTTCCCTTTATAACGACTTCCTCATACAACTATAAAGTTAAAAAAAAATAACAAAAAAATATTTATAAAAACGAGACAACGATACCTTCATCATATCATCATTCCTTCCTTTTCTCTCACATATAATTTCTGAATCCACAAATTGCGTCATCACACCAGAAAATCCATTATTAATAGGACTAGGCTTTATCTCATCTTTCTCATAATCAGATAAAAATCTTCCAACCATTGAATCAAATAAATCCGGTTCCCGTTCACGCATACTCCTATTAGAGAAGAAATCACTGTTGGTACATAAATTTTCATACATTATCCATCTTCCATTCTTTACCTCAACATCTTCATTGTCAATATTCTTTTTGCTATGAGCAACATTTATTCTTGATATGTAGTTATCATCCTCCATTTCACCATTTTCTTTCACATAAAATAACTTCAAATCATTTGGTGTGATAAACTCTTTGTAAGTAACAATAAATTTCAACTTGCTTCTCCTGTACAACTCCTTTAGGTGAGATGGTAATAATTTTTCTTCCTTATCACTAATAGTAGTACTACCATTCTTATCTTTTCCTACTTCATTTGTTATTCTGTTAAATAAATCATCCAGAGACATAACCACTTTTCAATATGACTAATAGATGAAAAATTATTAGTAATTATAAAAATAATCTTTCTATAGAAATTGTTAGTTCCTAAGAGGCAAAAATAGATGAAAATCAAGGAGACAATGAAAAATCGCGCTACAATAAAAAACAAGCAAACGAAATACGATGTTCCAATAAGTATCTCACGAAAAGAATAGGAAATACATTTAAGACAATAATTATCAGTTAAAGTACTTATTGATGATAAATAATTAATAATTTCAATTAATTAAATAATCTTTCGTTTGTTAAATTAAACCTTTAGAAAACTTTTATAATGGGAGTACATACCTCTCCAACAACAACATATCTCGACACGCTAATTCTAATTGTGTTTAAAAAAAATGATGAGGAAGGAGAAATGTGATGGTATAAGAAGTGTATATATCTTTGTTATGTATTAGGGGTAATAAAATAATACCATTAAACTTCTTCTTTGTGTCAAGATAGATTATTGATATTATGTTATCAAAGAAACTTTAGATTATATTGTCTCCTTCTCTCTATTTTTTTTAATACGTTTAATAATTAATTTTATATTTATAATTTCTTCCAAGTGTTAGACAATGATTGGAGAAGCATATTGATAGAGAAATACATTAATATTTTTGACCATCTTAATTTTTAGTGAATATAATAATAATATGAGGGGCAGCCTGTTAAAAAATATCAATTGCTTTCCCATATTAGGAAAACGCTACATGGAGACAATATTCCTTCCAAAAGGAGCGAAAGCTTTTGTCAATGGTAAGTTTTACGCTTATTTAAATAGAATGTGCATAAATGTATACATTTAGTTTAAATGTATATAAAAATGAAACCAAAAATGTCTTAAGACTAATTTTTATTGCTTTCATATATATATATAATTTTTATAGGAGAATGGATGAAATCAATATCTGGCAAAAACTTTCCAGTGATAGATCCATATACAAAGGAAACCTTATATGAATGCACCAATTGTTCCACCTCCGAAGCACAGATTGCGGTTCAAGCAGCTAAACAATCTTTTATCAATTGGTCAACAAAAACAACATCAAAGGAAAGAGGGGCAATTCTAAATGAGTGGAACAAATTGTTAATGGCTAATCAAACACCGTTAGCTGAGATTATGACACGTGAACAAGGAAAACCATTAGCTGAAGCTAAAGGTGAAATTGCTTATGCAGCTTCCTATTTACAATACTATGCTTCTGAAGCGATTAGAGTTTATGGACAAGTTGTACCAGCTCCTGTTTTGAATAGACAACATATACATGTTCGAGAACCAATTGGGGTTGTTGCTGTTATCACACCCTGGAACTTCCCAACTGCCATGATAGCAAGGAAAGCTGCTGCAGCATTAGCTGTAGGTTGTACAATGGTTGTTAAACCTGCTGAAGATACACCTTTATCAGCATTAGCATTTGCTGAATTAGGAGAGAAGGCAGGAATACCAAGTGGAGTATTTAATGTTATACCTGCTGACTTGGAGAATACAATAGAAATATCAAAGTACTTATGCAAATCAAAGAATGTTGATGCAATCTCTTTTACTGGAAGTACAGAGGTTGGAAAAATTTTACTTGAACAAAGTGCATCAACAGTTAAAAGGGTATGCCTTGAATTAGGTGGAAATGCACCATTCATTGTATTTGAATCTGCTGATATTGATAAGGCTGTAGCTGGGTGTATGGCATCAAAATTTAGGTGTTCTGGTCAAACATGTGTATCAGCGAATAGAATATTGATCCATGAAAAAGTTCATGATGAGTTTGTTGAAAAGTTAACAACACAAATACAAAAACTTAAAGTTGGTTATGGATTAGATGAAGGTATAACATTTGGTCCACTGATCAATGAAAATGCTGTTGAAAAAGTATTGCGCTTAGTTAAAGATGCAGAGTCGAAAGGAGCTACAATTACATTAGGTGGTGATATAGCTTATCCTGGAACAACACTATTCTCTCCAACTTTAATTACTGGTGTTAAACAGGAGATGGATATTGCTCATGAAGAAATTTTTGGGCCTGTTGTTGCGGTACAAAAATTCAATGATGAAGAAGAAGTTTTGAAGATTGCTAATGGTACAAGATCCGGTTTAGCTAGTTATTTTTATTCACAAGATATAGGACAAATATTTAGAGTACAGAGTGCATTACAATTTGGAATGGTTGGTGTTAATGAAGGTTTGATATCTTGTAGTGAAGCTGCTTTCGGTGGTGTCAAGGAGAGTGGAATGGGAAGAGAAGGTGGTGTGCAAGGTATCGATGAATTTACACAGTGGAAGTATATATGTCAAACGTATTAGTTTTTTAAAACTTTTATTCTATCAAACATCAATATAATTTTTTTTTTTTAAATTTAGAGTCGTATATATTTTATTTCAATGATTTTCTCTTAAAATAATAAAAAAGTAGAGATTAAAGATGAAATGAAAGGAGGACCTACAATGTTATCAGGATCAGCTCTATTAGTCAAGTAATCGGAAATTTCTTTGGCATGATTTCCGCTACCTCTGGACATTATGGCTTCGATAGCTCTCCTATCCTTATCATTAAGATGTGGCCATAAGACTGTATCTCTAATGTTTTCATTTTCTCTTAATGAGACACGGCATCTACCTCTTTGTTCAAGTCTATTACTTGTACATGACGCCTTCAATCCATCGGAAAAGTTAATATTAAGAATAATTAAGAATAGTAATATAAAAGGATAGTTCATCTTGTTTTTTTTTTGTTAATATTCAACTCTCAATAATGAAATTATGTTCAAAGATAATGGATATATATATTGCCAACTGTTGAAGGATAATTTTAATAGAAAGTAATTGTTTTTTCATTAACTTTAATCAAGAGGAGAGATAAATTGGTTTTTAAAAAAAGAATTTGTTATTACTTTAAGAAAAAGATGAATAGGAGTAATATTTGGCATAATTTATCATTTTGAAGAATATTTTTCAATATTGTTTATTAAAAAAAAATCTTATAACATCAACAAGAGAGGATATCTTTTTGTAATAAAGTTAAAATAATAAAAAGGTGATGGTAAACAATATTCATTATAATGACATTTTTAAAGTAACTTTTTCGAAAGGAAGTAATTTGATTTAATGGATATGTATAAATTTTTACACAAAATGATATTTCAAAAATAGATTGCAGTAAAAAGTGCAAACGAATTTTAATTTCAAATGTTTTTTGTCAATGTGCCAAATGAATGTTGGAGTGACATGGTATTATTGGATAGGAAATAGAAGGCAAAGGATATTAAATTGGTAGATGAATACTTTATTAATTATTGAATAAAAAATGTATATAAAGTTCTTAATTGCAACAAAAAATTTGATGCACTTAATACTTATCATGTATGACTTACCATTAAGACAAAAAAACTATTGATGACACATCTTATGTCTCATTTTATAAAATACAACTATTTGAGAAGGGGATCGTACAGGAGAGCAAAAAATTAATTTGAGCACTTAAATACTTGTAAGAAATATATTATTAATAAATGAATTACTAATATTTTTATAAATACTAACTAAAATCAATACAAATTTTTTTATTATCTTAAAAAACCTAAGACTTTTTAACAACTCTTATCAATAATATATAAGTATTACTTTTTTTGTTATAAATTAGAAAAATATAATAAAATGATGCGTAACTGATTTAAGCGTAAATAAAATATATTTTTTTATTTCAAAAATGATGTATATATTTGCGGTAAAAAATTCTTTCATAAAAATATAATCTTCCTTTATTTTTTAAAGTGGAAAGTCTTTTTGTCAAAATAATTAGGTGTATGTTATAAATCTTTGATACCATTCTATCTTATGTAAGTACATTATATAAGTATATTTTTAACCTCCTAAAATGACATTTTATTTTTTAATTTTATTTTATATAATATAATATATCATTTAAGAGTATTAGATATACGTTATGTATATTTTAACAATATTAAAAATAATTTTTTTTTGTTTAAGAAAGAAGGAAATAAAATTATTTTAAGATATAATTTTCATTAGCAATTTATTATATATAACAATTGTTGTTACAATGTTTCAAAAGAGACAGTTGTTAGTTGATATATAGAACTTTTGAAAGGAATGTAGAATTTTCATATTTATCTTGTTTCACAATTAGATACGTAATAATAATAGGAATGATTCATGGGATTTGACGTCAATTGAAAAGGGAAATGAATGATGACAGATGATTAAATGTAATTTAGAAGCAATCAATTTATTTTTAATTAAATTATTCATACTAATCTCTTATTTATTATTTTCTAAATATTTGAAATAACATATCGATGTTTTACATTCATTTTTCTCTATCCATCATGAATAGTATCAAAAAAAATATCTTCAATATGTATGGCAAATGAAAGGTTTAATATAATAAAAGTTTATTTATAATTAATCAGACTACTGTTTGAATAAATAAATTTATTCCACCTCGCAATATTACAATATATATTTTAATATAAGAGAAGAAAAATAATTTATCACCTCAAGGAAAAATAAATTATTTTGTTTATTTTTTAATGATTAATTAAAAATGTTAAAGTTTCGTTTACTGGATAGTTTACTGGTAACAAGTTAAATATTATAACTATAATGATAATAATAATTTTTATATTTTTAACAGGCAATATGAAAATAATCAAGAGAAAGTTTTCCTTTCTTATTTATAATATTTTTTTAATTAGTATTTGAAATTATGTAGATGTGAGAAATTGACACATATGTTTATTAAAATATAATATTTTTAATAATTAATGTTAAAACAGTTGATGAAATTTAGATTACAAAAATTGTATTCCTGTAATTAAATGAATGTTGATAACATAAATGATATAGATTAAGGTTATCCACCAGCTGTTGTAGTTGTTGTGGATGTTGTGGTAGTTGATGTAGTTGTAGTTGATGTGGTTGTAGTTGATGTGGTTGTGGTTGATGTGGTTGTGGTTGTCGTGGTTGTTGTTGATGTTGTAGTTGTTGTTGAAGTTGTTGTCGTAGTTGTTGTCGTAGTCGTTGTTGAAGTTGTGGAACCTGTTGTTGTAGTCGTTGTTGAAGCAACAGTTGATGTGGCTTGCTTAATCAAATTTTCATATCTTTTTCTAGTTGCATCAATTTCTTCTTGGAGAAGAGATTTTTCATTATTATATCTTTGTCTAAATTGTCTTTGTAAACGAATTCGTTGTTGTCTGAATTGTCTTCTTAGACGTTGGAGTCTTCGATTAAATCGGACTGTAGATATACGTATTTGTTGACGTATTCTAGCAATTTGTTGTCTTAATTGTTGAACAGTTTGTACTTGGTGAGCTACAATAGTGTTGTTAGTTGATTCTTCATCCTTTATGTTTAAGTCATATAAAAGAGATTTTGATAAATTTTCAATTTTTTCTTCTTCTGAAGAAGAAAGACTTGAATCATTTGAATCGTGATGCAAATCTTTAAAAGTAACTACATTGAGAATACTTATTGCAATAAGAAAAAAAGGAATAAATAAATTCTTAATATTGGTCATATTGAAGGAATTTGTAAAATGTTATCATTATCAATTTTTTCATCACTTTTATACCAATTTTTGCAAATAATTTTTAAAACAATAGTACAAGTATATATTTTATCAGGTGCCAAATTTTGCATCTTGCATTATTTTTGTACTTAAAGTTTAATTGCAATAATTTGATTTTTTGTTTATGTTTATATAATAAAATTTAAAATAAAACCTATATGTTGTTTTCAAATATTCTTATACATCTATTTTTACATATGTTAGTTTTATGAAAATTAATGGCCCCTCTCACATCTTTATATATCTCAGTGATAAGAGCTGATATGATTCTGAAATTTTGTATCTGAACTTATTATCGAAAATAAATAATAGTTGTAGTTGACAATATTTTCATACACAGTGAACATTTTTTCTTAAGATTCTCTCTACATTATCATTTTCCGTCTTAATAAAATTTTTCCATTGGTAAATAACAATTATACATGTTGTTTGTTCTGTGTAATTTATTAATATCATAAATAAAAAAAAATATTATTTATTTCTTATCAATATTAAAAAATTATTAAATTTTATCATATCTTTTGAATAAGTAAAGATATGACTTTGCTGCATATTCCAATCGATTTCTCATGTCCGATTACCCCTAGATTCAGTTTTTCCCGGTCAAAATTCCTTTTAGTTTTCATTTGCTGCAACATGGCTTCAAAAGTCGTTTTTGGAGAAATAGGATTCAACGGTATTTTTTAAACTTTTTTAAAAATTAAAATATGTAATCCTATGTAATTTTACACGTAGAATTCATTTTTGATACCAGAAATTACAAATTCTGATATTTTTGATAAGAAAAAAATCATTTATTATCTTATCATTTTTTTGAAAAATAATAATTAGCCATATCTTTTGAATAAGTAAAGATACGACCTTGCTGCATGTTCCAATCGTTTTCTCATGCAAAATTACCCCTAGAACCAGTTTTAGTTTGTCAAAATATCTCTTAGTTTCTATTTGCTGCACAATGGCTTCAAAAGTCGTTTTTGGAGAAATAGGATTCAACGGTATTTTTTAAACTTTTTTAAAAATTAAAATATGTAATCCTATGTAATTTTACATGTAGAATTCATTTTTGGCATCAAAAATTACAAATTTTGCCTTTTTTGATAAGAAATCATCATTTTTTTTCTTATCATTTTTTAGAAAGATGAATTCCAATTATGATGGGACGGAAATTAATATCTGGGTGAAAATGAAGGGATAGAATTGAAAATGAGAATTTTTTGAATGTATTTATTAAAATTTACTGATCTTTCCATATCTCGGTGATAAGAAGAGATATCGTTCTGAAATTTTGTATCCATACTCATCATCAAAAATTAATTATTAAAATAGAAGAAAAAAACTACTCTTTAAGTTTATAAATAATATTTTATTTAAAAAAATTTAAAATATAAAAACAAAATTTGTATTTTTGTAATTAATCAAATATTATGACATTCTTTATTAATTTTATCAAAAATGCCCACATAATTATTGTTGATTTTAATTATCCAGCAGCTGTTGTAGTTGTTGTGGATGTTGTAGTAGTTGATGTGGTTGTAGTTGTGGTTGTTGTTGTTGTAGTGGTCGTTGTAGTGGTTGTTGTTGTAGTTGTTGTTGTAGTTGTTGTAGTAGTTGTTGTAGTAGTTGTAGTAGTTGTTGTAGTAGTTGTTGTAGTAGCAGCTTCAGTGGTAGTTGTTGCAGCAGCCGTTGATGTAGCTTTGTAAAGTAATTTTTCATATTTTTCACGAATTTCTTTAATTCTTTTTAATAAAGTATCTCTTACTTTGTTTAATGTTGTTTTAAATTGCCTTTTCAATCTCAACTCTTTTCTTCTATTTATTCTTCTACGTTGATTCATTCTTCTTTTAAATTGAAGTCTTTCTCTACGATCACGTCTTCGTAACCTTCTAATAGTTCTTCTTAATTGCTGAATAGTTTGAGCTTGGTGAGCTACAATTATGTTACCATTTTGTTTCGTTTCTAAGTCATTCAAACTTATAGAAGATAATTTGTTATATTGTTCTTCTTCATATGAAGTGGGACTTGGTTTACTATCTCTTTTATATAAACCGTAAAAAACACTATCAAATACATTTTTATATTGTCCTTCTTTAACTGAAGCAGAATTTGATTCATCTGAATCATAGTATGACTCTTCAAAAGAAGTTTTTATAATAACGTTTCCAATGATAAAAAGATAAGAAAGTAATGAAGACTTGAAATAAACCATATTGAAATAATTTAAAAGCTGATAATATTGTCAATTTTACTCTTATTTTTATACTATTTCCGTGAATTTACTTTCAAAATTATAGTACAAAAATTATTTTAACAGGTGGAATATTTATAAGAATAGGCTTATCAAAAGTTAGTACTCGAAGTTAAAAATAAAAATTTATTTAATAATATTTCACCCCAATAAAGTTTACACAAATTTACAGCTATTTTAATTTTTATTATAATTTGATATAAGTAAAAAAACTATGTTAAAAAGAAATTATTTCCATGAAAATTTAACATAAAAAGACAATGCATAAGTATTTAATTATTAAATTTAAATGTATTTATTAATAAAGATGCATTACAATAAATTCTTACATATTTTTATTTTAAAATTCATTAAAGATCATTTTTAATATCAGTCCTGTCTCCCAATAATTGATAATCAAACCCTAAACCATGTCTGTAACATCGACCATGAAAATAAATAATTATTAGATTATTTTCTGATACAACATTGAAATGGTTATCATACCAACCACACAAACAAACACCCATTACTCCTTTATCAGCACGATATCTTATTTCATGCCCTCTACCTGGAAGACATGTAGTATAAAAATCACAATTTCTTACATATTTTATACGAAGCCATATTTTTTGATTATAATTAGGAGCATGAACGTAAATGTAACGATTACGGTCACGATATTCATTGAAATATTGGCTCCAACTTTGAGCAGTTAAATGTTCTGGAGAATAATAACCGCTAACAAAAATATTGATATATTGATATATGCTGACAGCATCTTCACATGTATCTCCTTGTAATCCATAAGGGCACAAGCATTGATCACAATTTTTTGGATTTAAGTACCCACCATGATGGCATTTGTTCTTCTTGTCTCTACATTTATCAGAACAAAGTAAAGCATTTAATGTTTTATAATCATTAAATGTTGCATGATCTATTTGGCCCATTGTATGCTGAAAATAAGAGCTGAATTCATTTGAATAAAGTACTTTTTTGTGTCCAGAATCTGTTGAAAAGTCATATTGATAATGATGTGTTACGGAACCATAATCGTAACTGATATTATTAACGAGATGGCATGTATAATTTTTTAAATCGAAATCTTTTTTATAATTATCTTTAATATTTTGATATTGAATTGTAATATATTTATCTCGATCGCAACGAGTACTTTCAGGAACTGCTCCTAACGTTATATGAATAACACTTTGAATAAATCCTGTTTTTGCAAAATCTTCATGATAATTTATTCCTACAAGATTGGTTAATTGTATTCCAAGAGGACCAATATTAAAAGCTTCTGTGCGAGCTTTGTTCAAAAAATTAATACCTTGTCTGCCTCTTATTTCATATTTTGATTCTTTAAATTGAATACAAGTTTTATCTTCTATATTTTTAATAGCTTTTTTTAAAAATTGAGAAAAAGGTATCCAATCCTTATCAATATAATATTCAATACTTTGTGTCCATTTAAGATCAGGCCTAAGAATACTTACATCTCCTGTTCTAGCACTAGCAGTATATAAGTTTAGAAAAACAATAACAATGTTAAAAATCATTTTGGATTCTTAATTAAAAATTAATGAAAAGAATAAAATTTTATAGAATAAAGCTTCTTATTAATATTTATTTGCCAATAATAAAATTGCTTTTCAAAACAGTTTTATAGTTTCTCCAGAACGTATATAAAAATTTGCTTGGGTGCTTTAGCTTTAATTTATTTAACAAAAAAATTCAACGATATAAAAAAAATTTATTTTACACATTTAAATATATCTGTTGATCACATAAACATAGATTTTCTTTATAGCATGCACATAGCATAACAATGTTTGTAGAAATTTATCATGTAGACATAAATTAAAAATTATATAATAGAGACTCTTTTAACTATATAAATGCTAGAAAACGTTTAATAAAATTTATCTACAAATTATTTAAAAAAGTTAAAAGTTATTGAATTTTGATTTTTGTTATTAAATAACGTTATATTTGATTAATTTATGAATAAATTAAATATATAATATTGCTAAAATTTTTATAAATTCAGTGACCAAAAGTTTTAAAAAAAAATTAAAGTGTATGTTCAAAATGTATTTTCATTCCTTTAAATCTCAGAATATAACACAACAGTTCCTGAATACATAATCAATTCATTTACGTGTTACAATCTTTACATGAATAAACACAACATTTTCCTTAATTAAGAAACGTCTATAAATCATATTTATGATAAGAAAATATGGCGTTATATACGGAAAAATGATAACAAGTAATTGGTATTATAAAAGATTTTCTCATTACCTATATTTTATAATATTAACTTTTTATACATTTGATCACAATGATATTAAAAAGCATAATTTATTTATTTGCTATTATTTCAATAACATGTGCTTTCTCAGCATTCAAAACTGAAAGAGCTGTTAACAGTCATCCTGAAAAAGTAATATTAAAATATTAATTTAAATAATCATTTTAAAAATATATAGTTAATGAAAGCAATCAGAAAGTTTACACAAAGTGATGAAACCAAAGGATTAGCTTGTGATGCTTGTACAGGAGTTGTTGATACAATTCAAACAATGATTAAAGATGGCAAGAAAGATGAAGAGATTGAAGACTTTTTAATTAAAACTTGCCAAGACTTGAAAATTGAACAAAACTATGTATGTAATCAAATTATTCATCAATTTGCTCCTGAAGCAATCTTCTTTTTAACTCATGCTATTGTAACACCAGCTGAAATCTGTGGAGCTTTTATTAAAGATTGTGGTGTTTCTGAAAATCCATTTGACGATATTTGGCCATTTGAAATTCCAGGAGGTAAACCAGCTCCCCAACCATTTCCAGTTGTCAAGAATCCAATGAAGAAATTGAGAGTATTACATTTAACTGACATCCATATTGATAGAAATTACTCTGTTGGTAGTGAAGCCAATTGTGGTTACAAAAAACTAATTAACACTGATGCATTCTGTTGTAGGGTATATCCGGATGATAAAGAAGAAGATGTTAGAACTGTTGATAAAGAAAAAAGTGTTCCTGCCGGATATTGGGGTTCACCATATAAATGTGATATCCCATTCAGAACATTTATCAATGCAATGGAACATATTTCAAAGAATGATAAATTTGATTATATCATAGTTACTGGAGATTTAGAATCCCATGATATTTGGGATTATACAAAGTCAAGGACTATGACTAATATAATGAATATTACTTCTATATTGAATAGCTATTTCCCAAATACACCAATATACCAAGCTACTGGAAATCATGAAGGAGTGCCAATAGATGCTATGGGACCACATTCAATGCCTGAATATTCTACAAGAGGTCCACAATGGTTATATAATACATTTGCTCAGGCATGGAAAAGAGATTTACCAGCATCAACACAATCTGGTATCAAGTATCGCGCCAGTTATGCAGTTCAACCATACCAAGGATTAAAATTAATATCTCTTAACACGATATATTGTTCAGAGGTAAATCTTTATAATTATTTAAATCAAACAGACCCAGATGGTACATTACAATGGTTATCAGATGAATTATTGGCATCAGAAAAGATTGGTCAAAAGGTTCATATTATGAGTCATATTCCACCAGGTGAATCATATTGTATGAAAGGATGGTCATACAATTTTTATAGGCTTGTTGAAAGATTTGAAAGTACAATTATGTTCATTGCTCTTGGTCATACTCATAAAGATCACTTTGAAGTTTACTACGAAAATGCTGATGTTAAAGGAAGAGCCATTCAAGTTAATTGGATTGCTCCAAGTTTAACAACATTCGCTGATTCCAATCCAGCTTATAGAGTGTATGAATTTGATGGAAACTATCAGGGAAGTACTTTTACAGTTCTTGAAGCTGAAACCTACTATACTGATATTGAGAAAGCAACTGAAGATGTTCCACCAGTATGGGAATTAGAATATAAGTTTACTGAAGAGTATGATATGAGTGACTTAACACCAGAATCATTTAAAGAATTGATAAACAAATTGAAGAAAGATGAAAAGTTATTCAAAGTATTTTATAAGAATTATCACAGAAAGGAAACAAAATGTGACTTGATATGTAAAGATGAAGTAATCTGTAAAATGAAATCAGCAAGAAGTCATGATAAAGAATTATTTTGTGGATTATTATAAATATTACTAATATCATTTAATATGTTAAAATAAATAGACAAACTTTTTTCTGAATAATACACGTTTAATAATTATTTTTGAGATAAGAAAATATGGCCTTATATACGGAAAAATGATAACAAAAAGTAGGTATTATATAAGTTTTCCCATTACTTTTACTCTCATTGCATAAACTTTTTTCATATCATGATGATATTAAAAATTATACTCTACTTATTTGCTATCATTTCAATAACATGTGCTTTCTCAGCATTTAAAACTGAAAGAGCTGTTAACAGTCATCCTGAAAAAGTAATTTATTAATGCAAAAAGACTATTAATTTAATTATTTAGCTAATGAAAGCTATCCAAAAGTTTACACATAGTGATGAAACTAAAGGATTGGCTTGTGCTGCATGTACAGGAGTCGTTGATGGAGTACAAAAACTTATTAAAGATGGTAAAGATGATGAGGAAGTTGAAGATTTTCTGATTAAAGAATGCAAAAATTTCAAGATTGAACAAGATTATGTATGTACTCAAATTATTCATCAATTTGCTCCTGAAGCAATCTTCTTTTTAACTCATGCTATTGTAACACCAGCTGAAATCTGTGGAGCTTTTATCAAGGATTGTGGAGATTCTGAGAATCCGCTTAATGATTTGTGGCCATTTGAAATTCCAGGAGGTAAACCAGCTACAAAACCTTTCCCTATTGTTAATGATCCACAAAAGAAACTTAGAGTATTGCATTTAACTGATATTCATATTGATAGAAACTATACTGTTGGAAGTGAAGCCAATTGTGGTTATGAAAAATTAATTAATACTGATGCCTTCTGTTGTAGAGTATATCCAGGTGATACTGAAAAAGTTAGAACTGTTTTAAAAGGAGAAAGCGTTAAGGCTGGTTATTGGGGTTCACCATATAAATGTGATATACCATATAGAACATTTATCAATGCAATGGAACATATTTCAAAAAATGATAAATTTGATTACATCATAGTTACTGGAGATTTAGAATCCCATGATATTTGGGATTATACAAAGTCAAGGACAATGACTAATATAATGAATATTACTTCTATATTGAATAACTATTTCCCAAACACACCTATATATCAAGCTACTGGAAATCATGAAGGAGTACCAATGGATGCTATGGGTGCACATTCAATGCCTGAATATTCTACAAGAGGTCCTCAATGGCTTTACAATACATTTGCTCAGGCATGGAAAAGAGACTTACCAGCATCGACACAAGCAGGAATTAAATATAGAGCTAGTTACTCTATTCAACCATATCAAGGATTGAAATTGATTTCACTCAACACTGTTTATTGTTCTCACATGAATCTTTACAATTACATAAACCAAACCGACCCAGATGGTACATTACAATGGTTATCAGATGAATTGTTGGCATCAGAAAAGATTGGAGAAAAAGTTCATATCATTAGTCATATCCCCCCAGGTGAATCATACTGTTTAAAAGGATGGTCATTTAATTTTTATAAATTAGTTGAAAGATTTGAAAATACAATAATGTTCATTGCTCTTGGTCATACCCATAAAGATCACTTTGAAGTTTATTATGAAAATGCTGATGTTAAAGGAAGACCTATTCAAGTTAATTGGATTGCTCCAAGTTTGACAACCTATGCTGATGGAAATCCATCTTATAGAGTATATGAAATTGATGGTAATTATCAAGGAAGTTCTTTTACAGTTCTTGAAGCTGAAACCTACTATACTGATGTTGAAAAGGCAACAGAAGATACACCACCAGTATGGCAATTAGAATATAAATTTACAGAAGAATATGGAATGCCAGATTTATCACCAAATTCATTTAATGAATTAATTAATAAATTGGACTCGGATGATGTTTTATTCAATAAGTGGTATTTCAATTATAACAGGAAGGAAGCAAAATGTGATCTTGTTTGTAAGGATGAACATATTTGTAAAATGAAATCAGCTAGAAGATTTATCACCAAATTCATTTAATGAATTAATTAATAAATTGGACTCGGATGATGTTTTATTCAATAAGTGGTATTTCAATTATAACAGGAAGGAAGCTAAATGTGATCTTGTTTGTAAGGATGAACATATTTGTAAAATGAAATCAGCTAGAAGTTATTGAATTAATTAATAAATTGGACTCGGATGATGTTTTATTCAATAAGTGGTATTTCAATTATAACAGGAAGGAAGCAAAATGTGATCTTGTTTGTAAGGATGAACATATTTGTAAAATGAAATCAGCTAGAAGTTATGATAAAAAAACATTTTGCTAATAAATACCATAACATATTTTTGAATAAAATAAATTAAAATGTTTCAACATATTAATATCTATATCACTATCACAATCATTTTGTAACAAACAGTAGTATAAGTTTAGATATAAATTTATTATAATGATGCTAACAAATGTCAACCACATCTATGATAAGCACATGGTACCAGGATGTTTGATAAGAATTGTGATATTTTTAATATATGAAATTTATATATATACTAAAAAATTTTGTTTATTAAAGTTACTTTGTGAGTGAACGGGAAAATATGAGATTACTATTTTGTATTTTTATTCTATCTTATATTTACTTGACTAACTGTGACTCTATTGATAAAAATGGTGAAAAAAGCTTATCTGATAATACCAAGTTGGTAAGAAAAATGTTAAATTTCTAGTTTTATCTCATAATTAAAGATTCTTAAAGCAATTGAAATTTTCTCTGGTAACTCTGAAACAAAAGGCCTAGAATGTGCTGCATGTACTGGGGTTGTTGATACGTTACAAAAAATGATTGAAAATGGGAAGACTGATACTGAAATAGAAAATTTTTTAATAAAAAGTTGTCAAGATTTAAAGATTGAAGAAGATTATATTTGTGATCATATTATTCACCAATTTGCTGATGAAGTTATTTTCGTTCTTACACATGCCATCGTTACACCAGCCGAAATATGTGGAGCATTTGTTAAGAAATGTGGTGTTTCTGAAAATCCTCTTGACGATATGTGGCCATTTGAAATTCCTCCAGGTAAACCAGTAGTTAATTCTTGGCCAAAAGTTACCAATCCACAATCAAAGTTACGTGTATTACATCTAACTGATATCCATATTGATAGAAATTATACTGTTGGCTCTGAGGCTAATTGTGGTTATGATAAATTGATTGATACAGATGCATTTTGTTGTCGAGAGTGGCCAGCTGATAAAAGAAAATATAAAGTATTAGGATCGAGTGTTCCTGCTGGTTACTGGGGATCTCCATACATTTGTGATATACCATATAGAACATTTTTGAACGCCATGGAACATATATCTAAAAATGATAAATTTGATTATATTATTGTAACAGGTGATTTAGAGTCCCACGATGTCTGGGATTATTCAAGAGCTAGAACTATGACTAATATTTTAAATATAACATCAATTTTGAATGGATATTTCCCAAATACTCCTATCTATCAAGCTACTGGTAATCATGAAGGTGTTCCAATGGATTCCATGGGTGCCCATACAATGCCTGAATATTCTAAAAGAGGTCCACAATGGTTATATAATACTTTTGCACAAGCATGGAAAAGAGACTTACCTCAAGAAACACAAGCTGGAATTAAATACCGCGCTAGTTATTCATTCAAACCTTTCTCTGGATTAAAATTGATATCCCTTAACACTGTATATTGTTCCACATTCAATGTATATAATTATTTGAACCAGACAGATCCAGATGGCACATTAGCTTGGTTATCAGAAGAATTATTGGCATCTGAAAAAATTGGAGAAAAGGTTCACATAATAACGCACATTCCACCCGGGGTAACCTATTGTCTAAGAGGATGGTCATATAATTTTTATAAATTAGTTAATCGTTTTGAGAGTACAATAGCATTCCTTGGAATGGGGCATACGCATCAAGATCATTTTGAGGTCTATTATGATGACGTTAAAGGAGATGGTAGACCTACACAAGTTAATTGGATTGCTCCAAGTTTGACAACATATGCAAACAATAATCCAGGATACAGAGTTTATGAATTTGATGGAAATTATCAAGGATCTTCTTTCACTGTTCTTGAAGCTGAAACATATTATACAGATATCAAGGAAGCAACAGAAGATGTTCCACCGGTATGGAAATTAGAATACAAATTTACAAAGGAATATGGAATGACAGATTTATCACCTCAATCATTTAATGATCTGATAAAAAGATTTGAAAATGATAATGATTTATTTGAAAAATTCCATACTAATTATTACCGCAACAAAAGAGATTGTAACGAAGAATGTAAGAAAAAAATGATATGTGATCTTAAGACAGCAAGAAGTTATGATTCAAAAGAATTTTGTTAAAAAAGTGCATTAAAATATAAGTGAATAAAAAAATATAAAAGTACATACATTTAACAGATACATTTCTTTCATTATTCTACTTGATAAAGATCTTCTCTGAAATTATGATTATTATTATTTAATTGAATGAAAATGATAAAAACATACCAATGAATGATGATGTCTTGAGTACTTTTTATATGAGACAACTTCATCATGCTTATAAGTGATACCATTACAAAAACTTGAATTACAGAAACAATACTCTGCCTTTACTTTATAACCTCCCAATCGTTTATCACGGATTTTACATTCCTTCTCTTTATTACCTACCTCCACAGGGTTCCTCCAATATGCTGTTTGGCAATCTCTTAACACACCAAGAAACACTTTATTACCTTTCCTATCAATTGCTGTTGCATTCAGTAACAAACATGGACCATTACAGGATATAATTTCATGTTCATAATCATTATCATTACAATGTGGATCAGCAACTCCAGACATTCCATTATGAATTGGCATATATTTTTCCCATTGCTAAAAATTTGAAATAAAAGTAAATGTCATCCTTAAATTGAAGTTAAACATACCAAAATCATATGTTCACTAGCACATCGATAACATTTGTTAGCTGCTTTAATTTGATAAGAAAATAATAATAATAGGAAATATAATAATAGCATCATATTTTATTTATTAATTTTATTAATAATTTTTTTTCAAGGCAATCACATTTATACAATAAAATGTGTAAATCGAATATATGAAGTTTACTAGAAGAAATATAGATGATGACAGTAAAGTATTTTAGTACTCAAAACAAGGAAACATAAATCATGATTTAATGGTTGGAAGGGACTACAGTTATTTAAATGCCATTGTAAAAAGGAGGGAAACAACATTTTATTCTCAATGATGTAATGTTTGAACTTTAGATTGCTTCTAATTGAATAAAAATATGTTAGTTATATAAGGAAAGTGGTTTATTGAAAGTCATCTTATTTTGATGAATGAAAAAGGTTAGATATTTATATTTATGTTTTGAAGTTTATATATAGACAACTATTTATTTATAGTATCATTAGACACCTCACTTTTAGAAAGTTTAAAATAGTAAGAAAATGGGTAAAAGAGATAAAAAGTTTATGATTTGAAAAATTTTGATTTTAGACATTAACATCTTATGCTGTATAAAAGCTTCAAAGTAAGATTGATATATGAAATTTATTTTTACAATTGATATATATTATATATTTATTGTATTTAAAATACATTGTTAAGAAAAAGGATTTTAGATTACCACTATTATCATCATTCCTTCTACCATATCACCTATCTCAATGACAAGTTATATGCATAAATATAATTGTGTAAAAATTTTTTCTATGATGCAATCAATTTCGAAAAGTTTATTGAATATTGAAAAAGAATAACCGATCACTGTTTGTTTAAAGATAAGATGATTATTGAAGAAATTTCTAAGTCTTTTAGAGAAGGAATTGATATTGTATATGTAATATTCTGTAAATATTTTCCAATTATTTTTCTTCTATAACTCTTGAGATTAATTCCATATCACTAACTTTTATAAATAACAACTTTTTAATGAGCTGAGAAAATATTTATCCTTATTTAAAATATTTAATACCATTTATCTGTGCAATATAATACTTAAACACCACATAAGTGTAAACATCATTCCAACCGATGTGACACGTTTGTATATGATAAAGGAGAGAACGATTATACCGCTTTTATATATATATCAAATAACAAATTGGTTAATTTATATTCATTTAAAATATTTATTAATGATTTTTAATTTCAAAAACATAGTTCAATATAATATTTAACAAATTTCTAATTCCATTATTTATTTATTTATTATAATCACTCAGTTAATATATCATTATATCAAATGACGACTCTAAACACATCTCTAATGTATATAACAATAATGAATTTCTTTTTTTTTAGTGTTAACATAAAAATTTTTTTATTTATATCAAAAAATTATTATACTAACAACAACATTGAGAGAAGGATAATTTATACAATCAGAAAGAAGTCAACACATCAAAAAAAGATAAAAATATATTTAGTGATTTTTTAACATAAAAATAAAAGATGACTGATCCTGTTGCTGATTTTTTGGCAAGAGAACAAGATATGTTTGCTGATTTGGAGAGTCCTGGTGATGGACAACAACAACAACCTATTTTTAATGGTAGGTTTTTAGTCTTATAAATATAGATAATATTTTGTCATCACAATCATCAAACGTGTATGTACATATATTATATTTTTGTTATATATATATATGTAGGTTATTTATTTAATTAACAAAATTGTATCATTTTTGGTTGTTGTATCCACATTCTCCAACCATTGAATGATTAATGATTTCTATTGCTTAGTTTACATATCTATATTTAATTACTTTTAAAATAGATTTTTGTTTTAATATTTGTGTGTTGGAATATTAAATTTTGATTATTCTTAATATATAGACTAATGTATATTATTTTTTAGTCTGAAGAGAGTATTATTTGTTTTTATTAAACATGTCAGATGGTTCATTTTGTATAAGTAAATAGTTAACAAATAGAGTAATAATTTATTAAACTTTCATTTTTTAGCTGATGATGCCGATTTCGATGGTTTCTCATCTCCACCAGTTGCTAATGGTGAGGGAGGAAATAGAATAATTGTTGATAATCATGATTTATTCAATAACCCACCTGATTTTAATGCAGATGTTCCTGCTGTAGATAGTGGAGTTGACTTACAAGGATTAGTTCCAACCAATCTTGGTACACCTACTCTATCATTAAGATCCAATGCTAGTGGTACATCCTTAGATTCTTCGACAATGATGAGTGCTGGAGCTTTTGGAAGACAAGGAGAAGAACCTGAAACATTAAAAAAGTGGAGAGAAAAGAATGAGAAAGCAATTGAGGAGAAAGATAGAAATGAAGCTGCGAAGAAAGAAGAATGGAAAGCAAATGGTAAAAAGGAGTTGGATAATTGGTATGCTGAAAGAGAGGCTAGATTGAAGGCTGTAAGACAGGCGAACAGGTAATTATATACTTTTCTTATTATTATAATTAAACGTATATCTGGGCTATTATGTCCATACATATATATATAAATATATACATGATATACTTACTATTTCTAACCATTTTAAATATATTATATATATATATATTTTATGTCCTTACAGAGAACATGAAGCTGCTCTGGTTAAAGATAATTCATCACCTAGCAACCCAGAATCACCTGATTGGCAAAGAATTGTTTCTCTTTGTGATATGTCATATAAATCGTCAAAAGATCTTTCCAGAATGAGAGAACTTATCACTTCAATGTGAAATACTGATATTTTTTGTTGATAAGAACAAAATAATGTTAGAAGCGACCATATATAATTTAAATTAAATAAAAAAACAATTAACTATTCTGTGTATCTTATTACAATTCTCGTTTTAGTATAAACATATTCTAAGAATTGTTTTTTTTTTATTTTGTTTAATTNNNNCCTTTTTGATTATCTCTCTCTAATAGTTTAGTAATATTTAACAAATTGTAAACAAATTCTAATTTTTTTTTACAGATTTATTTAAAGATATTATGTCTCAACAAAAAAATGACATACAGGAGTATAGTCCACGTTTTATAAATATACTAGAATCTCAGGATGAGATAATAGAAGATTTGATGAAAGAATTAGAATTATGTAAAAGGGAAATGGCTCAAATATCTGGGAGAGGTGAAAAAAATCAAAGAAAGGGTGAAATATTGAAGAAGGAAATTGTAAATAATAATATTATAGGAAGTATACAAAAGAAGATGAATTATGTTGTTGAGATGATTGATGATTTACAAAGTCAAAATTACAAATTGGAGAAGGATGTCAGTCAAATAAAGGAGATAAAAATAGATGAAGGAGGAAATAAATATGTCCAAGATTTGTATGTTGACTTACATAAGGTGAAAGGTGAAGTAGAAATTCTGAGAAATGATATAAGGGTTAAAGATGAGATAACAAAAAGAGTTTTTGATAGTATTGATGATCAGGATAGGAAGTTAAATGGTGCTATCACGAATATATATAGGCAATTGGAAGAATATAAAAATTGTAATGATAAATTGAGAGAAGAATTGGGAAAGCTTATTGATGAAAAAAAGGAGTTGGAGAAAAATTTTGAAAAATTAAAGAATGAGAGAGTAAATGTGTCTAACAGTGGTAGTCTTAGTAATAATATACATGATGAAGAAGATAATGAAGTTAGGAGACTAATAGAGGAACAAAAATGGTTGATTGAATCTTTAAAAAAGGAAAATGAGTTAATGACTAAAAAGATGAATAATATGGATAATGCATTTCAGTAGGTTTATATATTATTTTTTATTTTAAATATTTTTAAAACTTTCAGACATCGTGTATCAAAATTGAGGAGAGAGAAAAGATCATTAAAAACTTTATTGAAGAAACATTTTAATGAATCACCGGAGATATAATATTTTATACCAATCATTAATCTTTATTTATTAACGTATATATTTTATTAGAAAAGGTCAGAGAAATATAAAAGTTTACTTTATTATTTTTATTAGACAGTAATAAAAAAAAGTTTTAGAAAGACAAATCTTATGATTGATATACTTAATTTATATTATATAAACGAGTTGATTATATAATAATATTAATTATTATGACATTTTTTGTGTTAAAAAACAGGATAGTGATGAACTTTTTGAAACTTAAACATAAATTTAAATTAAAAAATGAAGATCTTGTTTTAAATTTTTTTTT